>VYZR01034091.1:0-61836 GCA_013400675.1 Oxylabes madagascariensis
TCTCTCTCTCTCTCACTCTCTCGTGCACGTGCTTTTTAAAAAAAAAGTTTTGTCTTTATTTTTAAATTTTGTTCTAGACATTATGACTTTCTTAAGGAGTGCTCCAGTTCTGAACCAGATCCCTTTGCGTGGTCATGCCTGTCAGTCTTTGGTAACATATGGACACTTTGGTGTGCCAGTGAGGAGGGGAGGAAGAGGAGCAGAGGTGGCTGAGTAGGAAAGGAGCAGGAATGTCTTGGTCCGAAGACAGGAGCGCTCACTTGCCATCATCTGAGCAGCACGTAAAGGAAGAAAGTCAATGGTCCACAAAGCCAAGGGCTGTGCGGGGCTGGGACACCGCTTCCTGGAAGAGCAACAGCTGCCAGCCGAGAAGGGAGAAAGAGAATTAGCAATGGGACAGATTCAGACCTCATCAAACAAGTCAGCACACACCCATGTCTTCTCCAACCTGAAGCACAGAGAGTTCCCTGATCTTTTGGAAGACACTTGGAGCCTTTCCTGGACGTTCTCAAGGTTCCCCAAAACTAACTTTGGAAAAAAGGTTGAATCTTAGACACTTTTGCAATCCAATCCTCCTTTCTTCCCCAGAACTTTCAACCTGAGTCAAACAAAAGACTCTCATTATGTTATGGTTACATCCTAGGCTAAAAGAGATCTTTAACTGCACCTAAAATTTTGAAAATTTTAGAATGTTCTGATATTTGTTTCCCTCTTCATCTCTGGAGTTAAGAAAATTGCTAGAAGTGACTCTTACTCTGAAGATTTTCTTGCTTCAAAAATAAATAAACCGAACTGAACCTTGCTCTCAAGTGCCTGTCAGGCTCTGGTTAGCATACTCCAAACATCTGCTCTCTGAGGCATGGTATCAAGGGCACAGGCAGGACTAAGGCAGACGGCAATCCAGTGATTCCCGCCCAATGCCCACATACTCTGACACACACCTCGCTGTGGCTTCAATCCACGGTGCACCCTGGTGAGAGTGGAGCTGTCTCCATTACTGCAGTGCTGGCACCAGTTTATGTGGGTGGATGGGAAAGGGGCTAGTGGGATTTAGCCTGGCTGTTCCTCTCTGCTCAGATGGCAATGGAAAGAAGCACAGCCCTCCCTTGCTCCACACCCCAAAGAGCAGATTTTTTTCTTGGAGTAGGACTGACTTAACACTACAGAGGCCATTAAAGCCTGCAGACGGTCCTTCCCTTTTCAAAGCTTCCATAACTAGAGTTTCCAGGAAATGACATTGCAGAAGTCCTTAGCTTTTCGGGGATGACACCTCCTGGTTGTTCCTTTGACTCTTGCTAACTCTCAACTGTATACAACAAGCCCAAGAGCCTGACAGCCCCTCTGGTGACTTCTGCTGTGGGGCCAACCATCCTGTTGAGTCCCACCAACACGTCAGTGTGCTCTGAAACCAGCTGTGCACCCCTAGCATGCGCATTTGTGAAGGCACTCCTACTAACTTGTTTGCCTCTGAGGCAGACACAGTCTCACCCTTATTTGGTCCAATTGGCTTCCTTGGGCAGTCTCCCTTTTTCAGAGTGACGTCATCGATGGCAATGTCCCCCTCGTAGCTCGTGCCCCGGACACCTTCAAAGATGATCTACAAGCAGAGCATGGGAGAGAGCCCAGCGTGAGGCTACAGGTGTGGAGAGCCCTTCCTGCACTGCAGGGCTTTGCAGAGGCAAGCAGGACACAGAGCAGATCTTATCAGCCCCCCAAGAGAATTATTTCTTTCCTGTTTCTCCAATATTCATAGGATCTGGAAAGGCAGACCCCACTGTTTATGGGACCAACCTCTTTGTGCTGAGCGTCTGTGCAGTAATAAACAAGCATTAGAGCTCTGCTTTATTACGTATCTTGCTCTAACAAGCCAACCAATACCGAACAGAACTTGCAAGAGTAACTACATTCTTATTTACTATTTTGAAGTATCCAAAAGCACACTGGGCATTTTGCCACAGTGCCACAACTTAACCAGCCTGCACAGAGCAGCTCTCACAAACAACCCTACAACAGCAGAGTAGCCTGTTGGATAAAACCCTCAGCCATAAAAGCAGCCCACTGCCTGGGTACACATGAACAACTTGATGAGCACATGCAGAGTGCCCAGTTCACATTCATGAGTGCTCCTGGAGTCCTAAGCGAGGGGCACAGCGGAGGTGGGCTCTGCAGCACATGCTAGAAGAAATCTCTAGCACTCAGTCACTTTACACCAACAGGCCAGCATTCCCCAGCTGCTCAGCACCGAGGCACCTGTCTGTCACACAGACATATCCAAAAGGAGCTCTCTGACAAGCAGCTTCTAGACCAGCAATAATCAGAAAATTTATAGTGCCAAACTGGTGCTTGCACAGAAAAACCTCAGGGAGAAGTCGATTTGACTTCTGTGCATCCACTAAGCCTTTGCCTCGCTCCAGTGACCCTGGGGGTTGACAGCTCCCAAGTGCCCTCCCTTGCGCCCCACCAGTCCCTGTGCTACAGAGGAAGATGTCTGCCAGGAAATCTACATCCATGGCACACGGATGGGGCAGGTGACTCCTTGACTGTGGGCTTGGCTTACCTGGAAGGGCCCAGGCGGGTTGATGGGCACATGTGCTTGCTGCCACATGTTGCCCCGATTCCCACTGAGGGACCAGACCTGGGTGTCGATGGCTCGCTTGTTCCGCACACGAACTAGCAGGTTCAAGGAGCCTGTAAGAGAGAAACAGGCCTCTGGCATGCTGGGCTGGCTCCTGGCACAGCTCTGGGCTCAGCCTCCAGCCATGGCTGTAAGCTCCAGCTGGCCCAGGGACAGCCTGCAGAGCCCCAGCGGTCATCTCTGAAGGGAGCCAGCTTTCTCCTGCGTTCATGGATAAGTGCCACTGGCAATGTTTCATCCACCTGGCCTTTCCTAGGGAAGCACAGAACCAGACAAAGAGGGACAGGATGAGGAAGAAGCAGTGTGCAGCATGGCTGAGGTGGCATGACAAGGGGGTGGCAGCAATGCTAGCTGGCAGGGACCTCCAGAGGCATCCCATCCAACCTCCTGCTTGAAGCTGTCTCCTGCTCTACATGAGGGCAGCATGGTTTTGCCTGGCTGAGTCTAGAACTTCCCTGACGAAACCAAGTTTTCCTACTGTCCAGTATGAACCTCCAGCACTACCAGTTGTGGATACTGTTCCTTATATAATTTAATACTATGAAAAGATTTTGGTTCCATTATCTTTGAATTTGCGCTTGAAACAGCTGTTATGGCCAATAGTAACCTCCTCTTTGCCAGATTGAGCAAGTCCAGCTCCTTTAACTTCTCTTTACAAGGGCTTCTGCTCCTGGCCCTTGACCAGGATGCCCTGGTCAGAACGAGGGCTCTGATGCCCTTCTGCTGGACCCCATCAATTTCTCTATATTCCACTTGACATGGGGAGCCCAGAACATGTATTTGCCTCCCTCCGTTCACTAGGGACACCTGAAATTTGCAATGCAGCTAACAGGGCTCTCCCTGCCCTGGCCCTGGCCCTGAGCTATGGAAATACAACCGGTGTCCTCATTCACCACTTGCCCTGGGAGCAGCTGTTCTTTGAAGCACCAGACAGTGTTGCCTGTTCCACACCACCTGGTACCACCGCAGTCCAACATTTTCAGAGGTTCACAAAGATCCTGTGGATCAATGCCGACTTCAAGTTCTTTCAAGAAAAGCAATTCCCGAAAGGTTTTGCCTATCATTAAACCAAAACCAAAGCCAACAAATCTCAAAGCATTTCCAGTTCTCACTTTGAAAACAGTGTCACAGCTTCCTACCACCCTCCACCCACACACAGAACCATCTCAGTTTGTCTTCCTAAAGCATTTTGTTAGTATGCCCTCAGATTACTTCTTTTCCTTTTTTGCTTCAGTGAAAAAAACATTTTTAAACATTCAATCAGGGTTGACCTGGAACACTTTTTTTTTCCCTCAAGAAATCAATCACAACTCTAGTAATGCTGTTGCTCATCAGTATTTCTGGTCTCCATACACAGATATATTACACCTGAGAGTACGGAGGAAGTAGTAACCCTTACTTATCCATCTGTAGTCTGTCTGCACTTGGGATGCTGCATTCCCACATGGGTATGCCCTTCAGAAAAGCAGCAGAAAGAGGTCAGGGGAAGAGACAGGGTAACAGACTTTCCTGTATAACCTCCCTCCTACATGATACCTCCAAATCCTTCATTCTTGGCACATCTACCTTAGGGGCACTGTGTGAAGGACAAGGACCTGGAAATACTCCCATCAAGCGCCTGACTGTCAGAAACTGAGAGATACATCACAGGGAGTTCAGAGCATAATAAAGATGATGAAATGTTTAGATTCTTAGTGAATGACTTACAAGAAAAGGTTAAAAAAATGAAGTATGTATATAATTTAGTGAAATGAGGATAGAAAACACATTATTGTCTGGAAATATTCAGAAGCATTAGTTGTAAGGCAAGCTGAGAAAACTAGATGAGGGCCTGACAGGACATAGCATATCCAATCCCTCTCCCTGGTGGTACTCAGTTTGGGATGGCACACCACAACCCAGGACAAGGAGAAAAATAGCTTGTTTCTCTCTCTCTTGAGATCAGCTGGCACTGCACAACCTTGGGGGATCCAAGCCAGTGAGACCTCCCTCCTGGAAACACGGTGCCACAGATAAGAGAAGTCACTACAGGAGTCTCTGGCAAAACCAGCTTTGAGCTGCTGATTTCTTGGCATCTTCCTTGCTCTCAGCAGCTTCCTATGAAGGAAAGTCTCTCTAAGGATACCTAGTCCTCATGGAGCCCCTTGTCCAAACTGACAGCTCACGCAGGAACTACATAACCCCATAGATCAATGTCAACAGGAGTGTGTTCAGAGCAGCTAATTACAGACACCAGAGCCGGTGAGGTGAGGGAGCGCGAGCAAATGAAGAATTCATATGAAGCTGCTAGCATGCAAGGATTAAAAACAACCATTGTCTATTCTATCCTCATCTGGGGACTTGTAGCTAGGATTTGCTGCACAATAGCCTGGCTGAGTAGCCAGCACTGGGACAAATCACGCAGCAAACGAACTTTGATGCCCTAGGAAAAAAGCAAAGGCAAGATGGAAGGAAATCCAGAGAAGCATCTGGAATGTAAATTAGTGTCTCCAAAGCACTGGCTGTGAATACCTGGCCTAAACCCAAACCAACCCTGAGCACATCCTGGCTGACAGCTCCATGTCCTTGCAGCATCAGGAAAAACAACCTTTTGGCCCCCGAATTCCCTAATACAACAATACTGAATATGAGCAGGCATTCTTCAAATGGTTTACAATTGGAAAGGAAGCTCCCTTATCTACTCAAAACATGCAGTGTTTCACTACTCCTGTCTATACATGGAAAACTGAAGGTCAAAACAGAGGAGCAGCATGCCCATGGCTATCTTAGAAATCAGTCAGAGTTGTGAAGGGCAGCCAGCTCTCACAGCCCTACCTGCAATCCCTGCTAAGCTACAGAGCCTCCCTGAGACTGGGAAGGAACTACAATACCTCAATTTTCCAGTAACACTGTCACTGGGAATATGCTTCTGGGAGGCATGGAAGAGGCTCCTGGACTTGAAACAGTGATGAAACCTCTAGCCCATCTAAACTGAGTCCACAGTGTTGTAAATGTCAAAGTTTGTACAGCTCTTCTACTTTACTCCCTTCTACCACGTGTCAGTCTGCCACCAGTTGCCAGTTAAGTCAAGGGCACATAGCCTGTGATGGGGTACCTGTAAATGAACCTCCAGATCTGCATTCTAGGCAGAGCCATAAAACACTGCAGACTTGGACTACAGGAATCTCCAGGTCATCTTCCTTTCCAGTGGTTACGAACTGAAGAAGAATTGAAGTGTGACCTGCTCTCCAACTCGTCATCAGTGGAGATGAGAAAGACCCATCTGGGGTGGTCTCCAGTGCCAGTTGATGCAGTCACCCCTTTTGCCTGGTTTCACACTGCAATCATGCCTGGTTTCCTCTATCAGAGTCCAAAGCCAGCTGGGCCGTTTTGTTACCTATTTCTCTCCTTGTTGCCCCTTCCCCATCTCCCCTGGCTAGCATTTTCTAAGGGCACCTGCTGGTGAGGCACAAGAAAAGATAGACCATCTCTCTGCTGCTGTATCTCTCCAGCTGACCAGAGACAGATAAACAAAAGGGAAATCCCAGGACACCAGCAATCCTGTTGTTACCTCTTCCCATACAAGGCAATCTTTGCATTTGTCTTGTAATCTGTATTATTCCTTCTTCCCAATCAAAAGGGAGAATAAAGGCAAGTGATGAGTGATGAGGAATTAATTATAGGCAGAGACAGCTGTACCTTCTGCTGGCTGCCTTGAAGACCAGAGCTGGCATTTCAAAAGAATGGCACTCACACAAAAGACCAGCTGGGCTGCCAGATAGAGTAACCCAAGGGATGCCTTTAAATGTTACCTTCTCACAACAAAAAAAGGTCTTCACTCAGTTTCCACAGGACAGGGACTTCACTGTCACATTGAATTGCAGCATAGCTCCAGAAGAACTGGTGCAGGCAGCAGCGGGAGGGATGCAGGGCCTGCACAGGCAGGGATATTTGCACAGTCGATGTGGGATGGCAGAGAAGGTAGAGGTTTCCTCAAGAGTTCTCTTGGGGAGTTAATGCAGGGTGATGAGGTGGGGAGAAGGCTAAGGAACAGCTCAGTTTATGTGGCTCAGACAGAAGGCAGGCAGCTGGAGTAGTCAGGAAGCAAAGGGAGGATGACACTATGCACTGAGAGATGGGGTGCCATGCCAAGTGTACCAGAGCTCTGTGGGATGGGTAGGGAAGGCTGTTGGGATCCACAGCCAGGAGCTGGCATGCAGCCTGGTCTCACTGCAACTGCCTGCTGCACTCCTGTAAGATCCTTGCTCCAGTATGGGGCAGTCGCAGGAGATCAGCTATTGATGAGATTTCCTGGCTGCAGGTCCAGTTTAGATTTGGCACCCAGCTGGGAATTCAGGGATGAAAGTCCCCATGGAAATTCCCATGGCATTTCCAGTGCAGGCAAGACAGATTGAGATAAGAAGTTGACTGATTGCAAGAGATATCCAGTAGCTAGAAAGAGATTCACAGTGTGGAGAGGACTTAGACCTTGCACAGCTTAGCAGAGTCACCCGTAGACACAAAATGAGGGCTAAAACCAATCCAGGGAGAAAAGAGCTCTTACATTTCTGACAGGGGCTCTGAGCACTTGTTTGAGTGTTTAATGTTAATGCCACTGATCATAAACTAAAAGCCCAAAGCTTAGTGCAGGCAAATACCAGGAGCAAATGACAGTTTCCAGAAAGAATCTATTACTGTTTATAATTTCCACAACAAACACAGGTCTCTCTTTCTCCCTTCATTTAAATGGATGTTAATGAATAGCAGTCAGCATCAGGCTGGTTACAGAGCTTGGGGGAAAGTTATTGCTCTGAGAGCTAGAGAGCAGAGGGTGGAAAAATAATTGTAGCACAGATAGAGATGCAGAAACAATACCAAGTGGTACTGACTCATAATTTCTAGGAACGTAAGTTGTCTTTGTGCCATGGTAGGATGTATTTACTCGTTCACAGTCTCTCAAGATGCTTCACACATTAGCATATGAGGAGTAAGACAATCAAAGCCTCCGGGCTGCTTTCCACTCCTGACTACAGAGAATTTATTTCTACGTCTTTCAGTGTTCTCCACTCGGTGTGCAGGGTCCCCTCTGTCCAGTCACAGGGTCACTACACAGACCTGCAGCCACCGCTTCCCTGACTTCAGAGCGGGAGGGTTCAGAGAGCTCATTCTGGTGAGAGTCTGGAAAGCACCACGATCCCACCTCTACGCACAAGGCATCAGCACTGGGGCATGGAGAACGTTCAGCCTGTGCTGCCAGCTGTGCTGTAGGACACTCCATGCTCTGGTACTGTAGGAAGGCTATGGAGAAAGGAATCAGGGGAATCAAAGCCTCCTGTTTCCCGCTGTGCCTAGGACTTTCTGGGGATATAAACAGCAATAAGGTAAGTTTTGATTGGCAAAGTTTCCCCTACAGCAAACCTGTGAAAATTACTTACATATGGCTACAGGGAATTTTCTTTGGAGTTAACTGTGGATTTCAAAAACCCAAAGAAACAAACACGTTTCCACCTCTGACCTCCTAAACCATCATCAAATGAGGCTGGGCTTGAAGCAATATTCCCTGACATGGCAAAGCCAATTGCACAGATTGATCTATGATCCATCACTATCTATCTGACCAGTCTGGCAGGTACAGGAATTTCGGGATGGAGGGAGTGTACCAGCAGAGAAGCAACAGAACTCTAAAAAGGCAAAGCGGACATATGGCTGGGCCCCTGGGGAGACACACTGGGCAGGGGGGACCCGGGCCCTGCAGACAGTGAGATAAGTGCAGTGGTATTGTTATGGCTGTCTCGTGATGAGGAATAATGGGAGGAAGGCAGGCAAGCTACAGCTAGAGCTCCTTCTCTTCAGCATCTCCCCACCTGTCTGTGTACATAGAGAGCAGATGGTGATATGGCAGGAGCAGACTTGCAATGGATCTATGCTTGAGCTCCTTTGCTCATCTGATCCACCAATCTAATTAGAGGAACTGCTAGCATAGAAAGATAAATGATACAAGACTTCCATCTTTGATACTGTGTTTATGGAACAAAATCCTGGCACCCCTTTTCATGGAAAATTCCTTGAAAAGGTTGTTTTGACCAGTAACAGGCTTTCTATGTGTGGACAACAGGATGTGGTTTAAGAAATTCAAATGAGGGAGAAAAAAGTTCTCCATGCTCCATAATGTTAAATTTATGCTATCTCAGAAGAACAAAGGCTCATCTGATATGCAGCTAGAACAGAATAGAGGGAGGGCACAGGGAGGGTGACTCAGGGGTGAGTTCAAAGCTGGTCACTTGTTGGGGACATGGCTGTGTAGGAACCCAGTGCTGCTGGTGACTCAGCTCCAGGCAGGGCAGGGGGAGCCTCAGGTGCTGGGCAGGGAAATGGATGCTCTCCTTCGTTTCTCTGTGCAGTTGCTGGCAAGCAGGATGGGAAGATGCCGATGGGGACAGCTCCTTCCTTCCTTCCTGCTGTAGCTGCTGGTCCCCAGAAGTGCTGGGTACTATCTTAGAGAGGAGAGGCCAGCCTGGGGGAAAATCACAGAATTGTTTACATTGGAAAAGACCTTTAATATCAAGTCCAAACATTAGAGCTGATAGAGTATTATAGAGTATTGATAGCAAAATTAGAGTATGATAAACCTAGCAAGAAGGAGATCACGTGTAGGCAACTTTTCCCACTAATTTTGCAGACTCAAGAAGCAGAGTGAACCATAGTTCATCTGTGAGGTCTGTTTGCTCCTAGTTCACCCTCTGTTTCATGACATGCCCAGATGCCTTCAGGCAATGCTCTCTCTCCTCCCAGCTTTGATAACAGGCCCTTTCATCTTTGGCACCAGAGACAGCTGGGTCCTTTGCGGAATTCATGTGCTCAGCTCTCAGACTGAGAGCACGCACTGTGCTCAGCACTCTCCGACGAGCTGAAACAAAGTCTGCTTCATCGACACTGCCAGGTTTAAAAGAGCACAACAGCCAGACAGGGGACTCTGCCTGTCTCCCTTCTGTGGGCAGGCTTTGCAAAGACCTCAGCAAGAGAAGCAGGAGCCTCCCAGGGCCCCCAAAATACAAAAGATGCGTGTGAAAGGGCTCCTGACAAAACCCCTGCAGACATGGATGTACTTATGCTGAAGAAAATTTTGCCTGTCTCTTCTCTATCCCTATTAACAATTCCCTTATTTCCCCATCATCACCCTGTCAGTGGTGTCTCAGTCCTGGGAGGCAAGCACAGCAGCTGCACGGCTGCAGGGCGTGGAGCAGATGGGATGTTTTACTGCAATGGTGAAGCCAGCGAGACAGCAGGAAGGAGCAGCTGAGATCACATATTCTTCCTGCTGAACTGAGGACACCACTCAAAAGCTGTTCACTGGCCTCATCCTCTGCCCAACTCGGGGAGATGTGAGAGGGTGTTCAGGCCTTGAGAGTGATTTGCTGCAGGAAGGCTGTTTGTTGGGGTAGGCTGTGCTCCCAGCTTTGAGCCCATTATAGCTGGGATGCATTACAGGATGCATTACAGCAAGAGACTTCTCCCACTTCATGCCTGCCTTACTAGCACCACAAAACTTCAAGGCAACTAGCTGAGACAGTGAGACTCCAAACCTGCAACTGCAAATTCCTTCAAGTGTTGGGATGCCTCTCATCCTTGCAGAGCTCTCTTTGGGAGAGGAAGTCACTCCTAAAAGTGGAGGTGGTGACTGACACTTGTTGAGCATTTCTTTGATTTTCTGGGATGCATTTCCATACATTACAAAATCATGTCTGGTTGACGCTCAAGTACAGATAGGGATGGATGCACAGGTAGTGTATCATAGTTTGCACTCTGTCCCCACAGCCTTTATCCTGTCAGAGCACCCAGGGGGGTGTCCAGATGTGCACCTGGAATGACCAACAGTGAAACAATTAATGGTCTATGGAGAGAATAGAAGAGTGACAAGGGAGTGCTAAAGAAGTAGCTGAACATGCTCTGAGAGCTCCTGTTTCCTCTTAAGTGTCTGTTAAGTTTGTATATATCAATTTCAGAGTCTGAATAGTTGATGCAACACCTGATGCCTCAGGAGATGATCAGGTTGCAGTGTATCCTTACAGCTCCTCAACTTTGCACAAGGCTGCTGCTGTGATTAAATTCTGAATGGAAAGATGTTCTGCTGAAGGAAGGGAGAGGGGATCACAGCAACTGTCCACCAGAGGAATGATTGTGTCTCCAGTCAGGTGATCAGGAGCAAAAAAAATCTGTGGGGATTCAGGGCATCTGCAAATGAATGGGTGCCAGCAATCTGTGCTCCAACAGCCTTCCCTACAAAACCTGCAGCAGGAAAGTAGTCAGACATGCAACTGGTAAGACAGAAGAGGACTTCTTCAGAAGGCAACATTTCAGTGCCTATCTGCACTGGGAACTTGATTCAGTGATGCCCTTTTAGTGAGCAGCAAGAAAAGGCAGGGATCAGTGAACCCACATTCAAGGTACTAAACGGAATGCCTGCATCAACGTGAAGACACGGTATTTGTGGAATGAAAATGACATATAGCCAATCCACATCTGAACACATTTCCCTTGTCTCCATGTCTTCTTCTTTAGATGTTAAGCTCTTTGGTTTAGGGATGATCCAATCCTACATATCAAACATGCTGTTGGTGCTTTTGTAAGTAAACATCTAATGAAGGTATAGACACATAGTATTTACTGGGCTCCAGCAAAAGTAACTGAAGGGAATTCTCTGCCCTTGGTCATGCAGGAAGTCTGATTAGATGATGTATCAGTACCATTGGGTCTTAATAATCTTTAAATCTATGCCTCTAATCCCAAATTCACTGAATTCGTTAGAAAAACAATGACTTCATCTGTCTTTGGTTCAGAGCCACTGTATTGAACTTACAGAGGTTGAATGATGCTTTACAAATACGCGGTCTTCTTCCTAGGTATTTACAGTCCTTGCTCATGATCATGGTATTTGACTAACCTCCCAAAACACCCATGCAGATTCTACTAGAAGAGACCACAATCTCTCTGAAGGTCCATACCATAGCCCACAGGAAGGTGCTGGATCTCTAACAAATCATAAGTCAAATATGTATTTATCGATGGCCAAGAACACATCTGAATAAGTGGAAAAAGAATTAGCATTAAAAAAATTGAATACATTTTTTCATAACAAACTGTTCACTTAATTCTAACTGCAACTTGTTTTCAAGAGCCTAGAGGGAGGTGAATCATACTCATTAGGAAAATCAGCCTCTCCTCAATCAATCCAGTGATGTAATCTCTACTGTGTAGAGTTATTGCACTGGAGCTAATAGCATGGATTTAATGAACAACACATTTCTATATAAGGCAAACTTCACGTATCCAAAAGAATGCAGCTACCTCCAGGGTGCCACCTGTATTACTGTGCAGTGGCAGAGTACTATGTTCATAAGCAAAGTCTGGGTAGGAACAAGGGAGCTATGATGTTGAATCTTACAAAAATGATGCCTTTGTGGTTCAAGCTGCTTTTGCACTGACATAAACAGTACCTCTCAATCTGTGAGACCTGACAGCTCTGACTAATGTTACTTGACAGAAACAAGTTGAAGTCACATGGCACCCGCTGGCTCCTACGTGTGATCATCCACCACGGCCTTTTAGACACACCTTTGCACTGATTGTCTGATCTGAGCTGAAGAAGTAATGAAGCAATTCAGTTTGGCAGGCCTTCCAGACCTGTGATTCCTCCTCAGCAGGAGGGCATCAGTGCTGAAACCACCTGTGTAAGTGGCCTGCCCACAACCCAATTCCCTCTGTGAAACAGCCATGGCTTTCTTGAACTCAGATGCTGTGGCAAGTGATCTGATCAGGTCTCATTGTTTCCAGTGACTCAGAACCAAAATCCTTCTTAATCAGTCCCCAGCACTGTTCCTCATGGGATCTTAGAATACAGGAGAAAAAAAAAAAAGAAAAGGGAAATGAAGGGAAAGAAAAGCTGGAAAGGACCTACAACCACCAACTGCCTGACCACTTTGATCACCTCTCTAGGAAGCCCATTCCAGAGTCTGACCACCCTTTCAATAAAGAAATTTGATCCTCCCCTGATGCAGTTTTGAGCCATTCCCATGAATCCTGTCACTGGATACCATGCATTGGCACTTTTCACCCCCTCTCCCTCCTCAAGAAGCTGACTGAAGCAATGAGTACTTTATAATTTTATTGGAAGCTTCCCATCCTGATTATACATAGACCAGACTTAGCTGGGGTGGTCAGATCAGGTCTGTGTCAGCACTGGAACAATCACACCCTTAACTCTCCGTTCAGTGGCTGAAATTTTCATGTCTCTCAGCAACCTTCATCCTGCGAGCTGACCATGAAGACATCTCTTGCTGCAGGGCCTGCAGGAGCATCCATCAGCGAGAAGGAGGCCGTACAGATCATAACCTGGCTACCACTGAGTTAGGAGGCATGACAGAAAGGTGGCAGGGGACTGTGGTGGAACCAGTCTGTCAGGGACACTGTCCTCTTAAAGCATCCCCCTCTCAGGCAGTCCCTGGGAAGGGAGGAAGAGGAGCCTGATGGCAGGAAGCAAAGACTTGAGGATTTGCTCCCAGCCAACCTGGCAAAGAGGCTTTTTGAACTTGGTGAATAGCTGCTAGCTGCCATGGCTAGTTTCCTCTCCTGAAGAAAGCAAGCAATTCCTCAGAAACACAGCATCACAGAATATTCTGAACTGGAAGGGACCCACAAGGATCATAAAGTCCCACTCCTAAGTGAATGGCCCACACAGGGATCAATGCCACAACGATGGCAGCATTAGCATCAGGCTCCAACCAGCTGAGCCTCATTT
Organism: Oxylabes madagascariensis; assembly: GCA_013400675.1. Lineage (NCBI taxonomy): Eukaryota > Metazoa > Chordata > Aves > Passeriformes > Timaliidae > Oxylabes > Oxylabes madagascariensis. The sequence continues at coordinate 13,410 of VYZR01034091.1, forward strand.
GACATTTTTAAGACAGCCACAAGTAAGACATCCTTGTTCCTGAATGCCTGGTGGAAATGGGATTTCTTTTCTTCCCCTCCCCCTGATTTTTGTGTTGGGGCTGGCAGGATCATAGGGCAGTGTGAATGCTTGCTACAGAGGGGGCCAGAGGAAGAAAAACAGATGACCAAATAACTTCAGAAGAATGGGGACTGCCTCCAGGGAGCTCCCCTTCATCCTGCTCTCTCATCAGCTGAGAGATATTCAACAGTGTCCTGCTCTGCTAGTCACTGAATATTTTATATCACGGCTACAACCAGTGCATTTGTATTCTGTTTCTCTCTTTCGTCATATCTATTATAAACGAGTAGTGTCTGGGAACTCTCCCAGGGAAGATTTGCCTGGATGGCTACGGATATTTTATAGTCAAATTGTGAGAGTAAACCAGCTTTCAAGTTCTGTAGTGGGGGAAAAAAAAGTAATAAAAGGGTTATTAAAAAAATAAATAAATGTCGGGATTTTATACGGCTACTTTTTGTAGCGACAGAGCTTCAGTTTGCTCCGTGATGGAGCTGGAGCTGCTAGAAGAGGCTTGGGATGGGAGACACCCTCTTGCTGGCATTGTCTGCTGACAGGAGCAATCTGATACACTCTTGCTGGCACCTGGCTTGGCAGGACTGTGCTGGCATGAGGTGAGCCAGGGGTTGTGGCTGTGACTGCAGGCATCAGGGATAGCCAGGTCTATGGGAAGCAAGGCATGGCTCGGGATTGCAGCAATCCCACCTTCACCTTCGCATTGTTGCATGTGTGAGATGGATGGGAGGGCAGGGTCTGTCTCCTCATTTCACAGGAGAAGTCCTACTGAGTCTTACACTCTCCTCTAAACCCAGGACTAAAGAAGAAGAGCTGAATAAACTTGTTTTGCTCTGAGAACTCTGAGAGGACTTCAGCCAATAAGGGCATCAAGCCTGGAATCAAGGTACTGAGTTTCAATATGCAGGCAGATATATGGTGGGTTTGCTGGACCAAGTCATGTATTCCATAGGCCAAGAGAAAATGAACTTTTTTCTTATTTCATTCTCTTTCAGTCTCTGTCTCTGTCTCAGTCTGATTTTAAAATTTGCTCTCAGCCCAGCAGCACCCACCGTGGAAATCATATGGCATTAAAGAGTCTATCTGCCTCACAGAAATTTATCAGCCCCTTTGTACAACAAGAGGAAGAGCAGGCAGGGGCCATAACATTGGGTATGAAGGGAAAAATCAACTGATATAAAAGATGTCTGAAGTTGAGGAACAGAAAATGGCACTCAGAGGCTTTATTAAGTCTCAGGAGTCACTGTCACTTTTGGGTAATTTGTGGGTAGAGCGAATCAGTAAAGAGTTTAAATGCTAAAAGCAAAAAAAACTGTAATGAATTGATTCTCTGGCATGTCCAGTCCACCCCATCTACAGACAGACCACCACAAGAGAACTGTTAAACTGAGCTCTCTTCCAAAATCAAGCAAATGTTGATGAGTTTTTACTCCACCTGTGAAATTAACTTGGGAATATGACACAAGAAAAAAAGCAAGAGATGCCTCCTCTCTCCACATCTCCTGTTTTGCCGATCTCCCACCAGTCTGGGCCACTCTTCATCAAAGAATAAGACCCCTTTCCAAGCCTCCAGGAGAAGATGTGCAGGAATTAGGCAGCAGAGCAGACTTACCATAAGGGCCAGCTGCAGGGAACACATGAGTTTGCCAGACAGCATTAGCAGCTGGACTCTGTCAGCTAAGCAGGACCAGCAGGTCCAGGAAAATCTGGTGTGAGCCAACACTGACAGTGCTCTGCCTGAGCATCCTGCCACCACTGGCATGACTACAGCATGGAGCAGCCTGTCACCAGGGGGAATCCAGGTGTGTGAAAATACCTCTGACCTAGCTCAATACCACGTGCAGAGAGCAGATATGAACCCTCAAAACACAGACACAGATGGAGACCTGCTCAGTGAACTGCAGCCCAGCTCCCATCCCCTGACACCCGTGGTGTCAGGGTTTCAGCCTTGCCCAGATTTTGCAGTTTAACCTCTCAGCTGTGCCACATGTGCACGGAGATGTGGCCAGACTCAGGAGCATGTTCCCTCCCAACAACATCCACAGTACTGAGCAGAGAGCGGTTAATTAACCCTGCTTATTGAAGGGCGGACACATTCCTGCCTGGGCCCTGATTTTTCAGTCAGGCTCTAGTCCAGCAGGTGATTAATAACCCTGTGTGCTGTGGGAAGAGTGCATCTATTATTCAAATTAATGAAATTATAATCAAGAGGTGACGAATTAGCCGTTGCTCCTTGACTGGATATGGAAACTCATTAGTGTGCCAGGCACTTCTGTGGTGCTCGCTGCACTTGAGGCTTACAGCAATGAGGGGAGGGAGCCAGGCAGAGCAGGCAGCCCCTTGGCACAGCTCGGGGAACACACATCCTGCGCACCCCAATGTAGCTGTGGCCACCCCAGAGCTCTCTGGGTCACAAAACCCCTTCACCCTCTCTCCTGTCCAATGGACAGACTGACTGTAAGGTGCTGCTCCAAGGATGGGCTGTGACAGCCTCACAATCCTGCCACTACTGGGCTACGGGAAAAGTATTTGAGTGCAGCAGCCCACCCTGCTGCTTGGAATACTGGAGTAGGACTCCCACCCTCTGGAATTGCTGGTCGCAGGCACAGCTGCTGGAGCAAGAGGCTGGAGAGTTTCCCCAGGAGCCCACAAGAGGCTGAGTTTACCCCTCCCCGGAGGGTACTCACCGATGTGCTTCCCGTACATGTGGTAGTAGAAGGAGACACAGTAGTACTTGGCAGTGATGTTGTAGAGGGGGCTGATGAGCCGGGCTTTGTCTCCTGTCACCCGGGGCCGGGACGCCTCGATGAACATGTAATAACCTGCGGAACGAGAGGGAAAGGTGGGCAAAGGGAGCGTGCACTGCGTCTCCCTGCCTCCAAATGATGGGATGCCAGTGTGGCTGGGAGACCGCCCCTGCTCTGGGAGACACGGCCTTGCTCTGCCCAACTGCTCTGTGCCCACTGTGATCCTGGCCAGGGACACTGCAGGATATCTGCAGTGCCTCCCCTGCCTTGGCAGTATTTAGGGAAGTACAGGAGAGATGGGCATCTGCAGACCTCCTGTGAGCACATGTAGCAGGTGAAGCTCTGAACATGCACATGCACATCTGTCTGGGTGCACAAAGAGCCTCAGAGCTGACTGCACTGTGCAAGGAGAACACCAGAAAGAGAAACCATTCCAGACTAATTTCTCTGCCTCAAGTAGAGGGAGAGAGGATTCAGTACATCCAGCCTGAACAATATTGTTGTCTAAAGAGAACAATACCAAGGCAGTTGTTAACAGCCCAGGGAGGAAGAGATTACCCATTTAATTTGTTAACATAATTTTCAATGTTCAATCAGGTTGGTGTACTGAACACTAATGGGAAAAAACATTTCCTTAGCAGGCCATTGGATGTTTCCCATTTTTTTCTGAGTTCAAAGATAAGTGTTTGCATACGAATTTACTTTTCTTATTACAGAAAGAGGGACGTAGTACCCAGCTAAACTGGGAGCATGTACTCCGCACACAGCTAGGGTGAGCAATACGTAACACCAGTCTCCTCCAGCTATAGGTGAGGCTTCCTCAGGCAGCTCCTGTCTGGTCTCTCATGCTTCTGTGCTTGGTACTAAGGAGATCTGTTTGCGTCCCTGAAAATGTCTTTGAGGAAACAGCTTACTAAAACCTACAGGGCCATTTCTAGGTGTTAGAGATATTCTCCTACTTGTTTATCCACTTTTTTTTTCTTCAAAACAAGCATCAAACAGTGCAAGGGCATTAGGCATCAGGCAATTAACTGACAACAAGAACTAATGCTCACACTCTTCCCTTTCAACAAAGTTGTGGGTGTTTTAATTGTGTGTTTAATTCCAATCAGTAACATGCAAATTAACTGCCTGCTCCCTTTACCCCGTGTGAAGTAGAAAGCAGATCAGAGCCCTCCATCAGCTCCCAGAGCTGTAAGGTTCCTGACAAGAGCTGGTGTGCCCCTCCCCTNCTCTTTTATTTAAAAACGTTCCCCCTTTTCCTATCACTACCCATAATACATCAGTGATTAGTGTTACTACAGACGTGTTAATCCAGGTTGATGGATGTGACGGTCTGACAAAATGGAATAAAGCTATTATGGCTACAGAGAAAGAGGTTCTCTGAGAGATCTGAAGGGGCAAATGTAGAGGAGGGTAAAAAGATCACCAAAGGCAAACTGTCTACAAGGGCTTTTATATCAGAACAACTTGACGGTAGAATAATTTCCCCAGGAGAGAGGAAAAAGTAGCAGCAGATGACCCCCCTTCAGGCTATATATTTAACTAAACTATGACACACATGAAAAAAAATCAGCTGTGAAGAAGAGGTCAGCTCAGCACGACAAATGTGTCATTTAGCCAGAGTACATCTAATTTACACCAGCTAAAAGGCACATTTGATTTTGCAGCTTATGCTGGTTCCCCTAACAAAATAAAACACGTAGGTAAAAGATTTTTATATAGGATCCACCACATGTGCAATAGGGTTCACTTTTATTACTACCACAAGACAGTTACACCCTACAGCAATATTGTAAGACAGATGAAAAATCTTGTGCATAGACATAAACCAATAGGAACTTGCAGAGATTGGAATGAATTGGACATGACCAAGCTGAAGATTGCAACCTTTGCGTTAAAAAGGTAGTTTTGAGTCACAAAAGCAAAGGTCAAGAACCAGCTTTACTCTGCTGACACAATAGGAGAGAGATGGATAAAAAAGGCAAAAAAGAAAGAAGAAACAGGTCTAAGAATTGAAGTGAAAACTGTTGTGTGTTTTGAAAGGTCCCTGGGCAGAAACCAGACCCGGAGAAATGAGCTGGAAGTGGGATCTTGGACCTGAGTGAGTGATGTAGATACAGCACGCACAGATATCTTTAATTGCTGCTTTTAAGTAAGCGCAAGGAGGTGTGTTATGAAACTGAAAGATAAAGCCATGAAAGAACACATACACAAAGGAAAACAAGGCTCTTGACGAGGGCTTGGAATGTGCTAGGAATTCATCCATGGCATGCTGGTGCAAGACTCAACTTTTTGTGGTTTATCTCCCACTATTATTTAACATGCCAAGATGAAGAGAAACCCAAATGCTTCCTGTGGCTTCTCCATTCTTGTATCTTCAGTGATGACTTGCTCTGGTTCCTGAGCAGGAGGCTTTTTCTCCTAGAATGCATGACTCTGTCAGGACATGTAGGACAGAGCAGGGTCCTCAACCTATGAGCTGGTGCCAAGGATGGGACACACAAGGGAAGTTTTCTGCAATGTCAGGGCCAAAAGCTCCAGATGCAGTACAATGTGATGGTAGGAGCTTCATACACATACCATACACAACAAAATCTGTTGTCTTCTACCAGAGAAGAGAGACTACCCATGTAATGAACAGAATCACTCTGAGATACTGCACCTTCTGGTGGCTAGCATCCTCCCCATGCCCTCTCATTTGGACATGAAAATGATGGTAATCCAAACGGACATCACAGTCCTCACAGCCCTGTGGCAGGGGAAGTGGGTTCCCCCTTCTTGCCTGTCTCTTTCCAGCATCCCATCAAAGCAGTGAGAAAAGAGGATGCAGCTGCCTGCAGTAACCTGCAAAAATGTCTTTGCCGGCATAGGTTGGACAATGTGTGGCAAGCCTGGTTCACAGACCAGGGCAGCTGGGTTTTCAGCAAACTCAGCGGTGAAACGCCACATGCCCACTCCTTTGGGCTGAGCACAGCCATCAGGAGCTTGTCTGGGCTGGCCACTTAACTGCTGATTAACCGTGGCTAAGTGCTCTCTGCTCAATCTGCTCATTTCTAATTAGCATCCAAATCCAAATTAGCCACTGCTCCGCAGTGCCTACCACAGGGGTCCGAATGGCATCTGGAGCTGCAGGAGAAGGGAGCAGAGGACAGGGCAGATGCTTGCAGGGTCTGAGACAGGGTAACTGTGTGGGATAGCAGGCCTCTTTCATCCCCAGAACAAAGAGATGGAAGGAGAAAAGAGTCCAAAGACAGCTCCTAAGGGTCCTTCCTCATCTCTTTTGGCTGAGAGAGGGGAGTTTTAGCTGTACCAGATCCCCGGTGGTCCTCAAAGGAGAGGCTGGAGCCCACAAGCTTGCTGATGTTGCTGGGTGGTGTAATAGCCCTGGTTTCTCTCCACTGGACCAAAAACATCTGCACGACTACAGCTCATGGGTTGCCAGCTGCAGTTAAAATAGGCACATTTTCTCTCAGAATGGCATTATCTTACACAGCAGGATCCACAATGACTGTCCTTTTGCAAAAAGCACCAGGGCGGTTTGTACCTCTGACCCTGTTGAGTACATGGACTTTCAAAGAAAGATGACATCTTTCTCCGACACAGAATTACCTTAACAGGGAATAACCGGTGGAAAGCAGAGTTGGAAGCTGTAAAAACAGAGGTCAGCCAGGCAACTGATTGAGAGGGAACAAACCACAAATGAGAAGGCACAGAAATCAAAGGAAAGGCAGATTAAGGAGAAAGCACAAGCTCAGGTGGAGATCAGAGAGAGTTGTGCATGACAAGAGGACCTGAGGACGGCATTCCCAACTTAGCACCAAGGCCTGATTGTGCCAGCCTGGTGGACTACTGTGACTCATTTGTAAGAAGCCACACACACGGGACGAGACTGCTCAGAGAAGTTGACTCAAAAGCCTACAGAGAGCTCTTTTAATGTCCTACTAGGGCCCTGAGTGCATTCTCTCTTCTCACTCAAATGCAGCTCCTTCCAGAAGGCAACGCTTCTAGCAGAGCACATAAAACAGAGAAGGGCCCCATGCATCACAGACCAAGCAATGCTGTTGCTTAATCAACAACATGATCCATCTTATGTGCAACACCACTTGCTGTGCAGGAGTTTGAAACTCCAGCACATCGCCTCTGCTTAGCTTAGGAGCCCAAAGCATTTTGCAACAACTAATGAACAAGGCGTCTTAATTTCTCTGTAGCATAGCAAGGCCTCTTTCTATATGTCTTCTGCATTACATGTGGGGAAATAGATGCACAAAGCATAGAAAGACACAAAGCATATGAGGTCACAGCAGGCAGTGCCTAAGCTGGAAACAGAACCCAAGTGCTCCAACTCCTGGTCCTTTGGTATAACACAAGGCACAGGAAAGCAAAGCTCTGTGGTTTCTCTGAGCTACAAATGGAGGTGCCATAAATAACTAGGAAGTGTTCAGTGTGGTTTGGGACACTGCCAGCATGTCACCTCTGGATGGTTATCAATAAGGTACCCATTGATCCAGCCAAGAAGAAAACCTTTATCACCTGCTGTACCTCGTAGACCACAGAGGTGATCTGACTTTTGACCTCGACTGTGTGATGCAAACCCTCCTGAAGACTTTTGCCATTTGCCAGGGATCCTGGCTCATCATCAAGGTGTAAAGGATGCTTCTTGTTTAAAATTTAAGCTGTGGATTTAAATACTGAACACAGAAGTTGTTCTCTGGATCGTTACAGGTAAGGTGGAGGTGGCAGGGGGCCTGGCCAAAAGCTGGATTTAGTGCTGTGTTCACCAAACAGATTTCCTTGGCAGGCTTTGCAGTGGTGGCAGCTCAGAGTGCAGAGATGTTTGCTCTCAGTTACACACACCTCCATGCATTCCCAGGGGAAAGACCCTCTGCTGTGGCTATTAGCATTTCTTTTTGCTTTGCCTTCTTGAGAAACATAATGGAGGTTTTCCTTTCATGTCCTTTGGGGAAAGCCATCCCTGGTTATGAAATTCTGGCTGCCAGATGAATGCAAAAAATAATAATCCTATTCTAGCTGTATATGGGTGAATTGCAGATGGAGTGCACTTGAATAAAATTGCCTTCATCATTTAGCTGTGGGGTGACAGCTGACACTGGCTTGGAGCATAATGGACCATGCTCCAAGCCCCTGCTCTGTTGCAGACCTGCTGTGTGACCCACAGGTTATCATTTTCTGGACATCAGTTTCTCCATCTAGAAAATGAAGAGAATTGAGAACTGCATTGAGACCTCCAAGTACGTCATGATCTAAGAAAGAATATTTAACAGTCTCTCCCATTGCAATTTTCTAGGGATTTTATAACCAGTAATGGAGGAAAGCTTTGGAATGCTGTAACTGGTTAAGTCATCCTATTTGCCATCAGGATGCAAGGAACTGTCACCTTTTTTAATCTTTGCATTACAAAACATTCTTGAAGAATGGGCGCAAATTTGAGTAATCCAACTCTAAACACAGGCTGACATCTCATTCCTACATGTTCTTACTCAAACAAACTCAGATTCCTCTGGACTCGAAGCATTATAAGAGACCAGATACACCAGCAATAGATGTAAGCAACAAGCCAGGCTAATCTACAACATCTGCCACGGATCACCACCCACTGTACCTGCCCATGGTCCCAAAATCATGGTTGTAGCACCACACACAGCCAGACTGCAGGTATGTGAGAAACAGTGCTGCTGCTATGAAAGGGCAAGACACCTTGGCCAACCAAAAAATAAACCAGTTATCCCACATACTTCTTAATGACCTCATCACCAAGGTTACAAGGTTACATCCGATAAAACAAGGAAACCAAAACATCCAGGGATGAGGAGCTGGAATGACTTGTGAGACAGCACTCCAGAGTTTAGCTTAGAAAACAAAAGTTATATCCAAATACAACTGCACAAAAGGTAAGGACAAAGCGGATTCCCCAGCACTGGAATTTGGTCATGACATTAAAACAATCTGTTATTCTAAGAGAACTTTAAGGTACAATCTTAGAATAAGGATAATTCTTAGGCAGTTTTTTAAATACAAATTCTGATTTTTAGTACCAGATGAACTGATTTTTAAGAATCAGTCTTATTGGTAACCTCTAAATATTTGAAATTCCCAATGTCTTTTGTTCACTTTCTCTGCTCCTCCTTTGCTTTTCCTTTATAACCCAATACCAGGCTCTGTAACCATGCCACACGCATGCCTGCCCCAATGCTATTAACATCTTATTAGGCTGAGAGAGAAAATGCATGAAGAAGTAATTGTATTAAGTGACTCTCAGAGTTTGTAAATTAATCACCATTGTGCATGCCCTTGGATCAGGCTGCCAGAGGCATTAATCATCTAATCTTTGCCTTTCACTTCAGAGCTTTCAATGTTTGCTCCCAGAATTTGGCTCAGCAGCCTAGTGTGAACTTTTCCCTGGGAGTGGTGGTAGCAGGGTAAGTATGAAGTGAAGTAGTAGCAGGACGGAGTTCCATGGTTTTTGGGATGGGAGTTGGGGAGTCAGCTGTGGTCCAAAGAAAGAGCTTAAAGCATTTGGGCTCATATTTCACTGGCTGCAGGTCTGAAGGGAAAAGGCGTATCTGAAAGTAAGTGTGGTAGGTCAGATTTTAGGCAGTCAGTCTCAAGGTGTGAACTCATGGGCAAGGCCCTCACAACTGGACCCGAGATCTCAATATCCACCAGGGGATGGGCAAATCGTTAAGTGTTGGGTTTACTGCATGAAAAACAGGAGTGGTTATGTTCCACCATAGGCAGATTTCCTGCAGTTGTTCTGGACTCAATCAAGCTGCCAAAGCTACCCCAGGCAGACAGTCTGAAGGCTCAGTTTACAAAGACCTCAAGAGACTGACACAATTAGGACTGAAGTTGCTCTGGGTTTACCAGTGATTTATGCAGTGTAAAAGCAAGTGGCAAAAGGCCAGATTTTGTCACTTCCACCTGTGGGCTGGGACGCTTGCCTCCTCCAGCAAGTACTGAGAGACACATTCTAGATTAGGTCCCTGGCAATATGCTCCGTGTTTCCCTGTGAGTCTTCTACGGAGAATATTTAAAGGAGATCAGGAAGTGAGGAAAAGAAAGCAAATGGTATCAGGAATTAGAGCCACAAAATCCCTCTGACTCTGTAAGAAGCTCCTACTCTCAGGCAGAGTGTGGTTCATCAAATCATCCTCAAGAGTGTGAACAGGCAAGAATTAACACCTTGTGGCTGCCTTAACAAGATAGATCCCTATCCTGTTTCTGCCATCACCTAATCCTGGCTTCTCCTCCCCACTGCTACCCTGCAGTGCAGCAGTTGCACTTAACCTACACATAGAGTAATACATAAAAACAGTGAATACTGACTCAGCAGCTGGAAACAGGGACAAACAGCCCCATGTTCTCCATGGAGCACCAGCAAGTAGTCTGCCCGTCTCTGCTCAAGAGCTTTGCCTGGGCTTACATCCTAAAATCAAAGCGAAAGGACCTTGTTGCATCCCCTGGAGATCATTCTCCCACTACTTACAGCAAGCTAGAGTTCCTCTTTTATGCTCAATGGGCACTGTCATGCTGGTGTTAAAGAACATCCTCGTTAGACGTGTATTCTGCTCTCAAAATCAATGGGAACTCTGGATGCTCAATACAGATGGGCCTGCATCTTGCCAAGAATAACCAGAAGGTAAATAAGCAGTGATGACACTGAAGGGAAAGAAGAAAGGGACTGTGCTCAAAGAGTTTGCAAGAAGAGACAGATCTGAGCTGGAGACTGCTCCACACAAGCCTGCAGAGATAGCAAGTGGTATCATTCCTAGTCAGAGGAGAATAGAAAATATTCCTAAACACAGATATTTTGGGGAACATTTAGTAACTTGCTTACTGGAAGTAGATTGTTTGCTGGGGCATGGTGGTGGGTATTCAAGATGACAGTCTACCCCATCACAAAGATAGCAGGTGTGAGTGAGAGGCATATCCCTGGCATAAATCTCATGGCAATAACTCGAGGTACGGCAAACGGCAATATTTACTGGAAACTTTAGTGTATGCAATTTCATCCTATTTTGGGGAAAAAAGATTTTACAAAGTCACCTGTGTATTCCAGCTGCTTGTTTTGCCTGATCTGCTGGAGCACTCGACTAACATGCATTACATTCAAAGCATTAACACAAAGGTCTTGTTGCTTACCTGTTGGATTGGGATAGTTGATTGCTGGAAAAAGAAATAGAAAAACAAGTCAAAATAAAAGCCCAAATCATAATTGAAGTCTGAAAATAAAACAAACACATCAAGAAAGGTCACAAATGCACGAGTCTCTTGGCAGCATCCCTGTGAGAACGCTGTGCTTGGTGGCTGTTTTGGTGATGGAAAACAATGCTGACACTCCTATCCAAGAAGGAAGAGACCTTAAGAAAATCCCCCCTAAGGGGTTGTCTTGGGTTGCAATGCAAGATATAACCAAAAGTATCTATTCTATTCGCATCTGTTGAAACCAGTTGGGGAAGTGTTTTGTTTTATCTCTTCCACAACCCATCCTCCCTCTGGGGGATATCTGCTGTTAATGGGCCATTAAGGCTCACTGCATGACTGATACAATTACATCATCCCATTGTGAGATGCTCCACCCAGTGGGAGGAGCCAAGCATTCCTACCTGGATAAAACCTGAGATTCAGAACACCAGGCAACAGCCTGTTTCCACTGGATTCCCAGAGGACAACCAGATCCATCTCATCACCACTGGACCTTCAGAAGGAAACTACACCCTTCGACAGGATCATCTCTGCTCCAACACAACCACATCTGTCACTCCAGGAGGACTCAGTTGGACTGCTTCCAACACCCTGACAAATTGGGTGTCAGGTCGTATTCTGACTCTGTCAGTGTTTTCTTTTTTTGTTTTGTTTGGTTTTTTTGTACTATTACATTTTTATTTTTTAATATTCCTAGTAAAGAACTGTTATTCCTATTCCCATATCTTGGCTTGAAATCCCCTTAATTTCAAAATTATAATAATTTGGAGGGAGAGGATTTACATTCTCCATTCCAAGGAAGGCTCCGGCTTTCCCTGGCAGACACCTGTCTTTCCAAACCAAGACAGGGGTGATCCTGGGATCACAGGGAAACCCTTCTGGCAACCCAGGTAGTTTCCCTCGGGAGCACCCAGTGGGATAGCACCCACTTAGATACCAAAGCTTGGTATCTGTGAGGGACATCACAGCAGTTTGATGCACTGTGGAAGACTGACATGACAGGTATGCTGGGGACACCAGAGATGCTGTCAGTCCACGGGACAACAGGGTTGTGTGAAATCAAGCAAACATAACAGGAGAAGGATCTGTGCTTTCTGCTGAAATAGAGGGTCCAACTCCTGTTGGAGAGTAAAGGAAACACAGAGTTGTGGGAATAGAGAGAGCTGTGAGCTGTTGGGATGATGAGGACAGGAGTATGGTCAATGTATACCAATGAGATAATCTGGGATTCAAGGTATTGAACAGAGCTACAGCTTTATGAGTGACTAGGAAAAGAATCATACACACAGCTCTGGAAATAACTGAAGTCTCCCGAAATCCTCTTACTTTTATGGGTGTGTGGCTAATACACAGCATCCAGTGGCTATCTTGTATAATAAGCCACTGCTGCATAGGAAGCTGCATCATGGCCTGACTAGGGTTTTGGGGATCTCCTGCCCACAGAATGCAGAGTGCAAGTCAGAGCTGCTGAGTGAAGGATGAGTGGAGACTGACCTTCAGAGGTCTCTGGTGCTCTGCATTGATGGCAGCATCCAAAATAGAGTCAAACACAATAGCGCGGTGCCATCAGAACTCCTCAGAGCACAGAGAGCCACCCAAGGGTCACAGAAGACCACCTCTCTGCATGCCCACATCCCCAGGCCTGAGGCAGGACCGAGGAGGAGACACCTACGTTCCATGTACCGGATGATGCGGGCAGCCATATCTCCAGCCCCAAAGCTGGTGATGGGCGTCAGGCGAACTTCATAGCTCTGAGGCACTTTCAGGTTGGGCAAGATGTGCTCCAGCAACAGGCCTTTCTCCATTTTCTTCACAGGAATAAAGGTTTGGATGGTGTTTCTCTGAGACAGCTGCACAGAAAAAGAACCCACAGTGTTATGAAAATCCTGAAACCGTAAGCCTGAGCAATCGTATCCATCATTTAACACCCTATTTCTCCGCTTTCTATACAAATGTACACCTGGTTGCTCCATGAGATCTTCATGCAGTATTGGTTTGAAAATTTCCATCCCTGGTACAGAACAGTGATCAGGAGCCTGAACTCTCCCTGAAGGGAAGCCTTGGTGTTCTCCAAGGGAGGGACTGTAGGGACAATTTGACCTACAGGTCCTGAAGCAAATTTGTGTCAGAAGCAATGGTTTCAGGAGGGAGAAAATGAACCCAATTCACCCCTGCCAGTGCACACAGGTCCAATGCAAACACAGCATGGCATTGCACCAAAACACCCTTCAGTTCACAATCACTGCTGCAGAATTCATTCATATGCTGCCTGGGCTATGTGGCACTTCATTTGGTGTCTCACCAGGAGCAGTCTACTACCATTCTTCCTCAGAAACCTCCCATAAGGGTCCATCCTTGGACTGCCTCCGCAGAGCAGAGCAAGGGGTCTATTCAAGTTGATGGTTCTCTGGGGTCACTCACAGGCTGCCTCTTCCTCTGATTCCCATTGGAAGGAGCTGAATTATGCTAGCTGAACCATACCAGCTAAACATTGTTCAGTTTGCTAAGGCAGCAGGGAAGTTTCAAGAAAACAATGGGGAAAATATCGTTATCAAAATCACCACCACTAAAAATGATGAATTACATGTCAGTGAAACTTCCCTGCCATGGTCATGCTTGCTTGGCTGGGAAAGAACAAGAACGAGGACTGCATTGTGAAGATACAATTTCCTGCCTGTCGCTGTGCAGTGCCTGGATCCTTGTGGCAAGAGATGTTACTGGGAATGCTGGTGCTGGTAAAAAGACCTTTGGCAGGACTTTCTATAGTCCAGTGTTCACTAAGCTTTCCCTTGCCTCTGATATATATATCCTCCAGGCTGAAGTTTCCATCGCAAAGGCAGTTCTCCTGACAGGCAGTCTCAGTGTTTGTCATTAACTCTGAAGTTGCAGGATTACTGGAACCGGGACGCATAGAGGAAGGTTTTCAGCAAATCTGTCACTGGAGACAGTGTGGGGCAAGGAGATGGAGTGAGGACACAGCAGAAGCGAAAGCCACTATCAAATCAGGGCAGGGGGAAATGCCAATGTGGCACGTAGTAAAAACAAGTACATGCAATCCCTTTTCTGCCTGTCTCCAGCTCTCACACACGTAACTCTAAGTTCAAACTCAGAAGCAATGGCTGCTGCTGTAGAGCTTTCTGTGCCAAAGCCCCATTCATTTCCAATACAGCCAGGACCCATTGACCCACCTCCTAGATCTGCCCACAGTTTGAATGCTGGTCCCAAGAAGGGACAAGGACTGGTCTCTGGGAACCTGTGGTTGCATGTGGTTCTCACAGTGAAAAACAATTTTGCACCTGCCTTACAGGTTGTACCCAAAGGAGACCTTTGCACCTGAACAGCTCAGGGTGTAAGCTGCTTGAGGAACTACTTGCTGCACTCTCCTCCTCCTCCCCTGGCAAGATGGAGCAGAGAGCTGGGAGCTGTTCTGGTGCCTTTCCCCAGCTTGGTGCCGCCCTACAAGGCACCTGGGAGCAGTCCTAGTGGGCAAGACAAGGGCAGTGGTTCCTAGAGGTACCAGGATGCTGCCAGGATCTGATCATGTCAACAACACCCTACCTGCACACATGCCAGCTGGGTTCTGTCCCAGCTGGCATTCCTACTGCTCAGCCCTCACATCTGCCAGCCCTCCACACCATCGCTCTGGCCAAGCAGCAGTAGAGCTGGCTCCCAGGGGCACGGACTTTAGCTGGGATCATTAGCACCAGACTCCCAATTATCTGGGAAAAGAGGAGCAGTCAGAAGCCAGAAGCAGAAGGCTGGAGTGGTACAGGTCCTGGCGTGGGTCTTTTTGGGGAGCAGAGTGTGACTGGGAGGGCTGGCAGCAGCTCCTCCCCACAGGCTGCCATTTGCTGGCATGTTAGGAAGGCAGCCAGCAAATAGGAGGAGGTCAGGAGCCATTTCCCTCGTCTAGACATAACCTTTAGAAGAGAAACAAAATGGAGAGTCAGAGAGAAGCTTGAGGGTGTGATTCAGACAGTGCAAATTCCACCTCAGCTGGGAGTTAGGCGGAATTTGGGTATCTAAAGCCTCTGGGAGCAAGGTCAAATCATGTACTATCCCACATCATCTAATCCAGGACAAACTGAGAAATCAGCCTCCAGTCTGGACTGCAAAGCTCTGGATCCCCTAGTTGAGTCTATCCTCAGGGACTTGTGTAACCAAATAAATAACCGGCTGCCACCCAGGTTTGGCTGAAAAACAGAAATAATTAAAGGCACATATGCTTCCTACGGGTTGCAACCCCCCTGCTTTCTAGAAGAGACTTGGATCACTAGGTAATGGAAAAGGCACAGACAAGGCTCAGCATGTATCTCCTCTTGGTGCATAGAGGTAAAGTTTTAAGAGGGTCTTTTCCCTCAACCAAATACTTTGTAGCTGTATCTTCTCCCAGCATATGCCTGTCTCTATCTGATATGCAGCTTGGACTGACACAGAAACTGGCTGCCAGCAAGACTGCCCTCTGCACATCTTTACTACGGTCTGTACAGTCCTGGCATCACAACAGAACTGGCCCAGGATGTCTTTGGAAAGACTGGCTTCTCTGTGAAAAGCAGCATGGGCCCTGAGCTAGCTGCAGCTGTCAGGAGAAAGAGCCAGGTGCGCTGCCAGCACAGTTTAAAGGGCATGAAATTAGTGCAAGGGAGAAAAGAGGGCAGCTCCATCCAGCTGCTTGCTGTGTGCACGTGGAGCAGGTGCTGGCTTGCAGTCACTAGCACGGGTCCAGCAGACAGAGACATAAAGGCCAAGGTCTGCCTCTGCATCCCCCTCCTAAAACATCCTTTGTGTCCCTGACTGCCAGCAGCAGGTTTGTGCAGAGCTGCATGCATCAGTCCAGCAGGAACCCATTTTTCAATCCATTTCAATTGCCAGCTGTTACCCTTTTTCCTGCTCCATGTGTTCTCCTGCTATCCAGGTATCTTATTCCTTCTCAGCATCTCTACTCTGGACCATGTTGACCCAGTGCTCCAGTTTAATATTGCTGCAGTGCAGTTAATAAAGCAGAGGCCAGCACAGAGGACAGGGAAACACTGGCCACCTTATTAGAGACGCTGAAGCCTCAGTGGAGGAGCTCACACTACAAGCTCATTCATCACCAGGCTCAGGAAGCTGGCTCAGGGGCCAGAACAAGAGCACTGCGTAAAGCACAGACTCGCCTCTGCCTTTACCTCCTTCCATTCCCAATAATCCGAGGAAGGAGATGGGAAGGGAAAAAACCTAAACAAATCCACAGTTTCTACCAGCTGGCTGTGAATATCACACAGGCTGCAGAGGTGAGAATGTTCTTGTAGAATGGGCTCTCTAAAAGCACCTTACAAAGGGCGAAGTCAGCCCCATGTGGTTTGTGTGCGTTTGCGTGCAGTGCAGGCAACCTGTCCCTTTCCCTGTCCCTGTAAGCACTGTTAGCAATCAGGGGAGAACTCACTCACACGCACTCAGCCACCAAACCTCTGGGAGCCGCAAACCAGGGCTGCCCTTTCTCATTCCTCACCATCACCTGCCCTGTTGGTGGGCACTGTCTGCCCTTTCCCCTGTGGCATCATCTGAGCCAGCCTGTGATGCTTGCAGAGTGCTCGTCCCACTGTGGCCAGCCGAGCTGGCACACGGACCGGGAACACACACCGAGAGTCTCAGAGACAAAAGCAGGATGCCACAGTACCCCTGCCTCCATTCCAGCTGGGGCATTGTCACTGCAGAGGGCCCAAGGTATGACACTGCCACATCTACATTTTCTGTTTATATAGGCTATTGAGGGGAAAAAAAAAAGGATTATGTTTTCAGACTGAATGATGTTTACACCAGATATGTACCAGCTAGCAGCCTTAATAAAGCTAAAGGATATTAATAAACACACCTGTCAAGAATTAGTGTTGTGGTTCTGCTCTACACCACCACAACAATCTACCTATGCTGAGACTGGTGTGATTTGTGAAGCCGTGCATGTGGTCTCACAACCAGCTGTATATTAGTGCTTGATGGAGGGAGAAATTAGAAAGAAAATCTGTTTCATCACCAAGCCCCAAGGTATTTCTAACAAACAACAGCTAGAAAAATGAACATTAAAATCATGTAGATCCCCCAACAAGCTGATCAGAGCAAAGGAACTGATTTGCAGGCATCCAGCTTCCCAGCATTGCAATTCACTCCTGATGCTCTCTTTACTTGTCCCGCTTCTTCAGCAACTTCTCAGCTCAGGGCACAAACATTACCTCTGCTTTCCAATATCTCCATTCAAATCTTTTCCACACATGCTTGCTCTTTCACCCTTTTTTCTCAGCCTCATTCAAATTCCCCTGGCTGCTCCTTCCTGCAGCACAAAAGAGACAGGGGTGGCTGCCTGCATTCCCACTCCATCCTCACTAACTGCAGATACGGGCTGCAGGGACAGCTCCCAGCTCCATCCACAGCTTTTCCAGCCTCTCTGAAGGCAGAGGAGGCAGCAGATAAAGGCAGGCTGGTGAGGCACAGCAACCTCGCACGCAGGCTCCATCCCTCTGGCAGGCTCTTCCTTGCTCCCTGTGCAGCTCCGCACACCCGACAAATGCTGTGTGCAGGGGGGGTGTCCTCAGCTCCCCCACTCTCCCCTCCTCTCTCATCTGTGAGTGTCAGGACACTCGGGAGAGCAAGCATCCACCGGACTAGGAGCTGTGGAGAGCCTGCTGGTGCAAGAAGCACAGGTATCTCAAAAAGGTCTGCAAAGAAGCATGGGGCAATAATCTGGACAAAATAATCTTCAACTGCCTGTGCAGCTGGTGGGCTGCACTCTTCAAGCAACCAGCAATCAAGGTGGTCTTCAAAGCTCAGTGCCAAGCTGCCCAGTTTCTCAGCACACATAGACATCCCTGTTTAGCAAGGTCCAAGGGCCAGGAGAAGGTGAGAGTAGCAGAAGGGCACTTCTCTTCTGACAGGCAATACTCAGGGTGTGACAGAGCCTCCCATTTGTACCATTTCAGCCTGTTTGCACAGACTCTTGGCTTCATTACATAGCTTTGTCCTAGAGTGCCGCAGCCATCATCTCTTATCAGATTTCCCCAGTGGCTGAGACTGTGATGACCTCATCCCAACAAGGTCCAGCTAAGATACAGCTGCTCCCTTCCTAAGGGAGTGCTGCTCACAAAGACCAGAAACAATTACACCACTGCCCTCACCATGATGGGACTGGCAGTGTCCGTGGCCTTAAACTGCTGACAGCCAGGAAAGATACTCCCAAGATACTGGAAGGGGCTGAGCTTGTTCATGGCACTGGTAACAGTTCCTGGGATGAACACAGGGCTCTGCAATGCCAAACCTACTGCTACTTCATCAAACATTCCCTGTCTTCAACTTCTGCCCCAGCTGTGCCTCCAAAGCTACAGGATTTGTGGCAGAGAGGCAATTTATGTGTGTTGGAGTCTATAGTACCAGAGATTGAAAGCATATTATCCAATTCGCCATTGCTGGAGAATGAGAGCTCAGCAGATGAGTTCCACAGGTAGGGAATTTCTTGGGAAAAGAAGAATGAAAAATGCTCAGAAACAGGGTCAGGAGGGAGGTGAGGATAGGAAAATTTAGGGAACTCTGTTGAACATGAGGCTCTAATATGTTCCACAATGCTGAGAAAAATATGCCATAAATCTGGCCCTTCCTTTCCCCTTCTTCCTATTCACTCTGACACACAGCAGTGGATTGAGATGGTGATCCTTCATGTCACCTTGGCACCACAGGACAGAGCAGAGGAAGATGTCTTTGACATTCCTTTTGAACACTATGAATTGGATGCTTGATCTCTGTATTTTGGCAGAGGGATAAAACCCCTCTGCCCCCAGAGTTCAGAGAAAGGCAATGCATGGCTGCAATCTAGGACACAGCAGGGAACATACACTCCTGGCTGACAGGGTCCAGTCCCCTATCACCAGGGGGGCTGCCTCTGCTTATTAATTTTATGTATGTATCACATCTTATCTTAAAAGTGGTTTGTCCCCTTTAGGCCTGTTCCTCCCCCTGAACATCTGTTCTGACCGCCCCAATGTTCTCATTTCCAGACTAAATTTATTCACATGCAGCTTGCACCCAGATATCTTGTGCCAGTATCGTCCTTTAGCTCCAATGGTTCTTTTCCCTTGCTGCTGCTTGACCCCCTGATGTTTTACAGACAGCAATCTCACCACCTCTCAGCCTTTGCTTTGCTGGGCTAAGCAGGCTGAGCACTCTTTGACTGCTCTAGTAACACAGACTCTCCAGGACTGACTCTACAATGTTTTTTCTGCATGATCCCACTTGCTGGAGTTCAGTGCCCCAGCCCTGCATACAGGATGTAGTGGCACTTCTCCACCTTGCCCAGAAGTACCTCAAGTTTCATCTAGGAGTGCATTTGCCCTTTCTCACACCTGCATCTTATCTGCAGCTCCTTGAAGTCAACTCACTTGCTCACTGCACTCATTTTCCAAAGATGAGCTCCCAGCCTGCAGCATCTTCTGCGTCTATGACCCTGCCTTTGTACCACTGCATTTCATCCCACCAGAACCACTCAAATAGTTTTCTGTCTTTCAGATCTTTCTTCCAATCCTTCCTAATCCTTCACCAAGGTAGCATTGTCTCCCAGCCTGGTGTCAGCTGCACAAAATTTCAAGAGCGCAATCCTAATAGGGGATTCTGAACTCTGGCTGGTATCAGCTGCAGGGAAGATGTCTGCCTACTGTGGAAAAACTGTTTGGGTAAGTTTTGGGTAGGGAAGAAATTTGGTTTGGATATGAAGATAGTCATTCTGACGCTTCTTTATAATCTCTCATCAAACTTGCTCTGCCTGTCACATTGAATTAAAATATTTTCTTTGGTTAGTACTTAATCACCATCTTGGATGGAAATGATGTCAAGCATTAACCTCATCAATTAAAGGGCTAAGGTAAGTTTAAAGTTGGATTTATTTCATTTTCCTTGCCTGATAACCATTACTCCTAAGGGGTTTCCAGAACAAATAATCACATTGCAAACACAAAGCTGGCATTTCCCAGACAAGCACATCGGTGAACTGAAATTCATGCCTATGTTTTTCATCAGCCAAGCACACAGGTTCAGATCCTGGGATTAAGCAAGGATGGATGCCCAAACCAAATCCATTATTCAGTCTAAATGAGGAGTCCTGGAAGCTTTTTGTACTGAACTGTCCTTTATCAAGAGGCCTAGTTTCTTGGCTGAAATATTCCCAACTCCAGAGGGAGAAGCAACTGCAACCTTCAGTAGCTTCTGAGGACAGCTGGAGCCATCAAGGCTGGGAGTCAGTCTCTCTCTCTTCCTCTTGCACAGGCAATCAGTTGCCCATCCTCATTAGGTGCCAAGAGCAGCAGTTTATGGCTTCCTAGAGAAGCCAAATTGGTGTTGTCATGAATTACTGTAAGTGCTTGTTCCACACTCTTCAATAATGCCTTTCATTAGGATCTGATCAGAAAGCAATATGTATTTTATTAGCGTATGTTCCCTGGTCTAAGGAAGACCAGACCTAGCTTTCACTCTGTCAGAGAGGCAGTCAAGCACAAGCCTCAACTGAGGCTCTCTTCTACTGCCTCACAGCCTTATTTTCAACCCTGAGAGCACAAGCAGTCCCTCTGTTTCAGACTGGAAGCTCTCTACTCTTACTGCAAGTTCCTACCTGTGCTGACTCTTGACTGTGCACTGCAGAGCCTGAGATCACCTCTCTGTCTCTTGTATGGGCATGAGCTGGGTAAGAGACAATATTTCTCATGTTCCTCCACATCCCCTCTTGCAGAGACCAATGGTTCCAGAGGCTTTTGAGCCTCACATCTGAAAATCAGCACTGCTCGGTGCCTTACTGGATCCAACTTTACATCCATACCTACACTAGGAAGCACAGTCTCCTCTTCCACCAATTTCCTTGCACTGGACACATCTGCCTGCAGCCAGACCCACGCATGTCTCTATGCACTGTGCTGTCAGCACTTCTGGCTCCAAGAAAAAAAAGGTAATTTGGCTCTGCACAGCCCAAGTCTGCTCACCTGCAGTTAGGTTGAGCTCTGAGACACTTTGCCCATAATGTGGGTGTAACTTGCAAGCAGGACGTGCTCCATCAACAGGAGTCTCATTTCTTTGGTTCTCTACAGACCCTGACAGAGCCCTCTGTAAGGACACCTTCACCCTTGGAAACAACTAATAAAGGATGGGGCTGATGCTTCCTGGAGCAGAAATAGCCTTTTTGTGTGGCTCTGGACTTCCCAGTCTGGTACCTTTAATGAAGGTATGTAGGCAAGTATCATTCCAGAGCCTCTAGGCTGCCTATAAAGAAGAGGCAGAGGCAGCACAGGATATGAAATGAGACCCATAAAGCCCTTCACATTGCTCCATGCTGCCCACTTCATTTCTTTATGATACACAGCCCAAACATCCATCTAGTGCCTACTCCTTTCATTTGTGACTAGCTATGGGAGACCACATCTCTCTTCCAAACGCTTCCCCTTCACACACTCTTATCTCTTATCTCCAATGTGTTCTAGGAAGTGAGAGCCAGGGGAAAAAAGAAACAAAACCAAGAACAAAACCAAAAAAAGGAAAGAGAAACAAAAGGAAGAAGAGGTGTAATATAGGAGGGGGAGCAGGAAAAGGCACAGAGGTGCACAAAGAAAAGATGGTGAAGCAGTAGGAGGAACATGGACTGACTACTGAAAATAGCAGATGAGCAGAGTAAACTGGGAAGCCACACCACTGCCTATCAACAGGGACTTTCAGAAAGACTCAATACTAGCATGTATGCCTTGAAGCCACTGAAGGAGTGTGGATAAGAGATGCACAAAAAGGACTGACTTTGATACCTGGCAAGCATTTTTCATTCTGTACTCAGCTTTGTAAAACACAAGCCAAGAGCCTGCTGGATATGAACAAGCACAATGGTGTGAAAACAACATCTGTATCCTGCAAAGCTGCTATGAGAGGTCTATTGGTTTGGGGAATCTGATTATCTCTTCTCTCACATTTTTCTTACCCAAAATGAACACTGAACAGTGGTGTTAGGAGCTAGAAAGACATGAGAATTTCCTTCTAGATGTGTTTTAAGATCATATGAGCCTTTCCAGCAAGATTATTTGAATTGCTCTTCTCAGCCACTGTAATTGCTCTGAACACAGCTAAAACTGGGACATCTGCTTGAATTATTCCCTTGTACTAGAAAAGCTAAACAATATCCTGCCTTCTCTCTTGCCCAGTCAAGTACTTGAACAACACTAGGAGCAGTACCTACGAAAAGTTAACGTTAAGAAAAAATCTCTCTACAAAGCACCTAATGAATGATAAGCCACCTTGTAACACTGTCAGCTACCCCATTTTGGGCAGGTTACCTTACACTTTGGATCTGGCGGAGACAGAGGTAATTTTCCCAATAGGAGCCCTCACAATGCTGTGCTGTGTGTGGGTAGCTAGAAAGAACCTGATAACATGCCAGTGTTTTGGCTACTGCTAAGCAGAGTTCCCACAGCACCAGTGCTCTCTCTCCTACACTCTCCCCTCACCAGTAGGATGGGGGTAAGCAAGATCTTGGGAGGCGACTTCATATCCAGGACTGCTGATTCAAATTGACCAAAGGGATATGGAAGTATGACTGTGACATTTGTCTTCCGGAGCAACTGCGACATGTACTGAAGACCTGCTTCCCACAAAGTGGCTGGACATTGCTTGCTGATGCGAAGTAGAGAATCAATTGTTTTCCTTTGATTCTGCATGTGGCCTTAGCTGTTGGATATGAAACTGACTTTATCTTGACCCACGTGGTTTTTTTCAATCTTATCTTCTCTCCCGCTGTCCTGCTGAGGAGGGGAGAATGATAGAGTAGTTTGGTGGGCAACTGGCATCCAGCCAAGGTCAACCAACTACACTTTACTTACTTTGGATAATCACGGAAGAGAAATGATACCTTAAGACTGAAGCACAACTAATCTGCCACTGCTCATATTACTAATTTTCCACACTAACTGGTTACAAGTGATCTGTGGACCAGGGAAAACCAGCTCAGGAAAACCATGTATCATACTGAAGAGCAATTGGTGAATGCAAGAAGACAGAATTAATCAAACTAATTCAGTAGTTAAGCATCATTTGCTAAGCTCTCATGGGCAAAGGGAAAAAGTCCCAATAGTGGCACTGGAAACTGTTAGACTACTGGAAGGGGAAACCTTATCCCATGGCTACCAATCATTTCCACTGAAATCACACCTGACCTCAGTGCTGGTCA
Source organism: Oxylabes madagascariensis (assembly GCA_013400675.1). Taxonomy (NCBI): domain Eukaryota; kingdom Metazoa; phylum Chordata; class Aves; order Passeriformes; family Timaliidae; genus Oxylabes; species Oxylabes madagascariensis. The sequence continues at coordinate 36,666 of VYZR01034091.1, forward strand.
GGCCTATGCCAAGCTTCCCTGGCCACCCTTGTAGAAAACACTCTGATCCTTTGGCTATCAGAGCCAACAACAGCCATGGCCAGGCAGACACCTCCCCCTGCAGTGAGTAATGGCCAGAGGAAAACTCCCTTCCTTTGTGCTGGTGGAGGCTCTGCTGTTGTTGACTTAGCCAACAGAGAGTACAAACATGAAATATGGAAAAAGCTCCTTGTTTCCACCCCCACCAAACATTCAGCTATCCTGGGATCTTCCCTTATAACAGGGGTGGAGAAGACCTTGATCTAGCAGCATCTTCTGTGACAGATTGCTAGGGATGAAAAGAGAGACGGCTCAATGTGCTATCAGCTGCAGTGACTGATGGTGTGTCCCATTTCCAGGCAGCAGAGAGCACAGCTGAGGTAAGATCCTGCTGTCTTCACTCCCACATGCCCGTGGCAAAGTCACTGCTTCACCTCCAGGTCCTGCACAGCAATCTTAGTGAGCTTCAAGGACGGCTTGTCTCCCATTTGTTATTGATCAGCCAGCTCAGTCCCAAACCCCTCCTCCTCTTGCAGCCTAGAAAGGCAATGCCTCCTCTCCCCTCTCTTGCTTTCCCTGGTTTTACATCATGATGGCTGTTCAAACCATCCACCAAGCACAACTCCCACTGGCACTGGCTTATTTCTGCATCCTTTTCCACCTCTTCCTAAAGGATGAATCCTGCTCAGCATCACATAGGCCACCAGCACAACTGAATGCAATTGGCTTGAGAGCACAGATATAATCTGCCTATTCTCACTGCCTGAAAAAAAGTTGAAATAAAAAAAAGAGCATCAGTAGGGAGATAGGATAGTTAGAGCTAAAAAAAGACCTTTTTCCACTACAGAGGATGGTTCTGCAGGTAGATGGAATCACGCTGATTTGACATCCAATATGACAGCAGCCTGTGATCAAACACCAAACTGGCAGACAAGGTAGGCAAAAAAAGAAGAGAGGACAAGAGAAGCTTTCTGACAGATGTGACTTATAAGCCATTCTGCAACAGAAGGTCTGCTTTGAGATTCAGTGCTGGGCAAACACTGTGAAGCCAAGTTACTGGAGTCCCCAGTCCTAACACCAATATGAGAGGACCAGCAGACCAGACCGTATCAAGCGCAGCGATGAACAGTAAAAGGGTGTGGTTTGTCACACGCCATGAGTATTTCGGTCTGCCCAGCATCTCACGTGCAGCCAAGGCCACCACTGTGCTGCTTCAGGAAAAGCCACACTCCTTTCCTGGTTGCAGCCAGCTGGGACTGTGATGCTCTAGGTAAAGGGACTCACACATCCCTGTTCCGTGTGCCCTGTCTGTGTCCTACCCTGGACATCAAACTGGCCTGTCCAGTTAAGCACCCCGTCAGCTGGAGGATTTTTTTGTGGATGTGGCACCACATTCCCTTTTTCCAGGTAACACCAGGCCAGTGCACCACAAAGCACATTTTCTCCACAGCAGGATGGGCACCTCCCTAGCTCACAAGCTGCAACTCTTCTTCAAGCTTTTCATTTTCTAGTATGAAAACTAAGATAGCCATGACTGCTTTTTAGTTAAGTCCGAAACCAGATATCACCTCCTCAGCTCTTGCAGCATCCTCCAGCTGAAAACCCCACTGCAATACTACTGTGGGAATGCTCAGGATGGGGCCAGTGGGGTCACAGTACACCAGGGAGCCTTGGGATGAGGGCTATGGACCCAGCCTGGTCTGCAGTGGTTGCCTTGGCAATGGCAGCGTTGTGCTGTGGAACCAGCAAAATGTCAGAGCCTTTGTGAAGCGAGTTTGGCCACCCTGAACTCTGCCTTGCGCAGAGATACCTCCTCACCAAGCCTGTGGTGCGTCCCACCCCTGCTCCAAGGTGCAGCCCCCAGGCAACCCTCAAGGTACCAGCTGCTCGTTTTCCCGAGAATCTTTGCCTGAAGCCATGGTTGCAAGTGCAGAAGAAAAAGAATTTTGTTCATCTGCCAGGATAAGTGGCTGGGCGGCTGCAAGAGCCACCAAGTACAAGTGCCTCAAGAACATCACCTCTCTGCAGTCATAGCCTTTTCTGATCTGGGACCCAAAGGCATTCTGAATCAAACATTTAGGGGAAAGCGTGGGTGGGCGCACTGCTTGTTGGTCCTCCCTTTCGTGTAGCACCACCCCTGCTCAGGGCATAGAGGGAGAGATCTCCCTGCCCCAGAAGGGTGGCCGGCTCCGGGAGTCGATGAAGCCGGAGACAGGCAGCAGTAGACAGAAGTGGCTCAGAGGAGAGAAAAATAACAACTCAGAGGCAGAAATGAAGTGATACAGATCCACAGTCCACAGGCCTCAGCATAAAACCTCTCCTGCTGTGTTGGGATGGCCATCAGCGGAGTTAACCTTCCACTCTAATCACAGTCATTAAATTCCTGCTAACGCCCCTGTCCTATGTCTGTCCCAACAACTCCGTTATCTGTCACCTCCCCACATGGGATGCAGGCTCCCCACTGCCGCAGCTCTCATTAATGCTGCTCTGGCTGGCTGATGAGGCAAGTGGCAGCCGGCTCCCAAGCCCAGATGAGTTTTGTAGACAGCAGGGAATGTTTATCCAACATAGAGGGGATGAAAGTACAAACAAAGAGAGACCATACAATTACTCAGGCATTGCACGGGGCTAGTCTCATCAAAGAGAGAATGGTTGGAGAAGGTTAGGGAAAAGGAATTAATATGAAGTGACAACCCAGGGAGCTAATTTAGCAAATGGGTCTGGGGCCTGGCCCAGTGCAAATTTCAGGGGTCTGTCTGGCAGGTAGACTCAGCCTGCTCTGAGGAGGGGAAAACCAGGAATATGTAAAGCCGGCCCAGTTCTGGCTGTGTATGAGAAGGTACAGAGGAGACAGCAGCCTCAGGTTGCCTTGAGGGGAACAATGAAGATTAAACCTTCCTACTGCACCAAGAGGTTCTCCTTGCTCTTTCTCTTGCAGCCTCAGGTCACGGGTGGGTTCCAGCTCATTAAGTGCACAGTTATTCTGCTACTATCCCCCACAACCATAACCACCAGCCCAACTTAGATCTTTCCTCCATGATGCAACCTGCTTGCAATATTAGATGGCTTTTCATTTCTCTTTAATGTTAGAGCAGAGCCCTGGGACGGGTATAAAATACACAGGGAGAAACAAGCAACTTAAAAGGCTTTTTATTTTTTAAGCAAAGATCTGGTTTGGGGAGGCTGCTTTGAATCCCCAAGCAATGAAAATAATTTTCAGTTGGAATGCAGTATCTCAGTGCCTTTTCTACACTGCAAGAATACATGGAAGAAAAAAAAGTTGACCAAGCAAATAGCCCAAAAGCCTTTTGGCATCTGCCCACGACCAAACTACCCAAGGCTGTGACCTCATTGAGATCACCAGGTAAGGTGAAGTAAGGTGGTTGGCACTTGGATCAGCTGCCTTGCAGCAAGAAAGGAAAAACCTCCCAAGCTGTCAGGACAGAGGGCTGTGAGGCCCCTGCTGTTCTTCACTGGGCACATTTTCCCCTGTGAATAGTCGCTCAGCAATGCCACTGCCTAAGCCCACCTGAACGATACCCTCTGGGACATTACAGCCTCTTCGCCGAGACATAGAGTAAAGGCTTCACAAGAGCAACTTGCTCCAAGTTGCTACCACATGCGCTTTCCTGGGTCAGTGGCTCCAAGCTGTCAAGCTGCTTATATGGTTTTAATCAAAAGTTAATTCTTATTCTACTGGAACTGGCGCGTCTGTTGTGCCGCTCAGCCTGCTCTGCAGCACTGGGAACAATCAGCTCTGGTGGAAGTACATCTGCCCATCTTGCTGGGAGCCCCCACACATTGCTTAGGAAACCAAATTTCCCCAGACTGCTTGCAATCCCCCCAAGTAATGCCCTAGGAAGCTCCTGAACAGGAAGAACTGGGGGAGGCATGGCACCAGCCAATTAATAAGCAGCACTCTGACTCTCACCCAGCCCCATTTTCAGCAGCTGCAGCAAGCAAATTTAATTCAAATGTTCCCAGGTGCCTTGCAGAGCATCCTGCTGCTTGGGGATCTTCACATTACATATGCCAAGAGCTCCTTGAGCAAACCAGGGAGTGTGAAATGAAAACCAGCAAACTAAATTGCAACCAGTGGGCATCCCAGCTGGTTGCCTTTTGGATTCCAGCTCAACAAGAGTTAATTCTCTTTCCATCCCCTCTTTCCCCTGACAGCCCCTCACCAACCCACGACTGCAGGCTGCCACATTCATTCATCTTTAAGGTGCTGAAGAGCCCCTTCCCAGACCACTGAGGCTGCAGAGCTCCCGGACTGGGGGAGAAGGTGGGCTGGCTGGCTGGGTAAGCTTTCACCAGCTTGATGCTGGCAATAAATCAGTGTGTCTGGCCGTGTGTAAGGCCCGTTTCATCCATTCCACTTCAAGTATTCCACTTCAATCCGAGCTCTCTAGGAGGATTTTTGTGCCACCACAGCTTGTGCCTGGAAAGCCAGCGTATCCAGCAAGGAGTGTGCACAGGCAAACAGCAGCTCCACACTCAGGCAGACAAATCCCCTTCCTTAAGAGCTCTTCAGTCAGTAACACTTTTAGGCTTTTGAGCTTTTTAGTTATATTCACTAAGTTCACTATGTTTTGCAGTCCAGTGATGGAACAGAAGGATGCACAGCTTAGCCCAGGTGCCCCCGCACAGAGAAGAAGGTGTGATAAAGCAGCAGAATCTGCAGGACATGGGAGAGGGTGATGGCGCAAAAGGGAAGGAGTGAAAGGTCAGAAGGTGTCACAAGGCCGCTTGGAGCCCAAGTGAGACATCCCAGTGAAAACTCTGGGAATGCAGCACATGAACAGAGGGAAGCAGCAGGCTGGATGTGAGAAGGGATGTGATCCTCTGGGACAAGGAAATGAAAAGGGCTCCATAAGACCTCAGTATGGCTCATGGAGGTGGAGACCTCACCATGAAATGCAAGTGTTTTCATTGGAGAAAAGCCAGGAGGAGGCAATACCATGAAAACCTTTTCCAATGTGTCTTAGTTTCAGCCAGGACAGGGTTCATTTTTTACAGTAGTATCACAACAAAGCATATCCTTCTTGTGCTTGACAGAAGTGGGAGCTTCCCTCCCTCCTCCTCTCTCTGCCTTTCCTTATTCAGTCTCTGTAGCCATTTCTAAGAGCCTTCCCATACATATGACTGGGCTACAGCAGGGCCTCGGCATCATGCTCCTCTAAAACACAGCACTCAATAGTCACAACTATGTCGTGATGCTGCAAAACATTAACAGCAGCAACCAGTGGGATATGAACCAAACTGGGTGTGTGTGTTTAAATTTGCACGGCACTCAGCTCCCATCATGTCATAACTTAAAGCAGAAAAGTGATTTTCACTTTTCTTGATCCCTTTTAGTAGGAGCTCAATGAAGGATAGAACCAGATTCTAAGAGAATTCAATCTAATTCAAAAAGATTACTTTTACACACTGTGCAAAAAGGAAAAAATCCTCAACTTACTGGAGAAGGATAAAACCCACAAATTTGTTCACTGAGTTGCAGTGCTGATAATAGCAAAACTTGGCGCAGAGGGAAGATCTACTATGACATACTGCCTTCATTATTAGAGGCTCCCCCGGGTCCTGTATTATTATTAAGTACTGACAACATGCTCCATGCAGCGTGAGTAACAAACAAAGGCTGTCCCACCCCAGAGAGCTCACAATCAAATGGAGACATAAACCTGGAGCCTACTGTGCAGAACTAGAGGAAAGAGACCCTTGAATCGTTTTAATTATTTTGTTTTCTATCTACAGTAAACAAAATTTTCCTTGCAAAATGCATTTACTTCCCAGCTACCACTGAATGGCAGAAACCACCAATTTTACGTGTCCCCATTTTTCAAAAATGTTGAATGCGGGTGCTTTGCTGGACGTGGATGAAGTACCTGGCAATCCTGCTAAGATAATGTGCTCTTAAAAAACATCAAACTCTTTTCCCTAACCTTCTCCAATCAGTGATGTCTTCAGATTTCACTCAGTTCTCTACCCCAGCTCCCAACCCCCAGTATGATTTCCCTTCAAACTCAGAAACCTTGAAACCCACTTCTCTTCCTCTGCAGAGTTCATACAGTCCAAATAGCTTAGTTAGTGTGACGGGATGAAAGCCCTTCTGCAACACAAACAGCTATCGACTTTTTCCTGCAGCTCCTGCCTGGAGAGCTCTTCAGGTTATTCCCTTTTTTCCATACAACTGAGGATAGAATTCCACTCATTTGAATCTTTGGCCTACAAAATCTACACCACCAACTAATGACTATAAGGCATTATTCCCACTACTGAATTCCAAAACTGAGCATGAACAGCCCAGTAGGGGCAGCAGGGCTTTGACTGTACCCAACCCCAGAGGTAAAAATGAACACCGAGCTGTGCACTTGGCCTGTCTCTTCTGTTCAGTGGGAAAGGTGTAAGACCATCAGGATCTGCCCATTTCATCACTTTCAGCTCTTAATCAGCAGGGAAACACTGATGTAATTGCCTCCTGGAAGGCCATATGCTGGGGCTCCAGGGGAGCAGACCTTACCTGCCGGACTTCCAGGCGGTACTTGAGGATGGGATCCACAGCATCAGGCTCCTTCTGGGTCCACTGCAAGACGTAAGAGTAATTCTTGGATTGCTTCTGGCTCAAGGTGGGGTTGGGAGTGTCATAGTAAAACTCTGGGCTATAAGCTTTTGCTGGAGGGGAAACAAAGAAAAAAGAGGGAGGAAAGTAAAAGAGTGGGATCAAGGGGAACAAAAATTACAGAGAGACGTGGTGAGAGTGGAAGAGCTCCACTCACCCAGCTGATCGACCTGCCTCTAACACAATGGACACCTTTACTGTTGCACTACCGTGCCACTATTTTCTATGAACCACCCCTGCTTTCACAGCCTAAACTGTTGGGAGGATTAGCAGCCCTGCAACACCAGTGGGACACGATCAGCACCTGAGAAGGTGGGAACAACTTCAGTTCTCCAGCTGGAACCAGCTCTATTCTTTTCTCTCTTGCTTTGTAGTTTAGATTGAAGTAACAGCTTTAAACTGGCATTTCTCCCATTTCATCTGCTGCTTTACAGAGACTCCTGCTAACAAACCCTGAGGAAAGATCATTTGGCCAGTGGGTCATAGGAAAAGTGTTATTTATCACACAGAGACCATGGCATTAAAAAGGAGACCTTGCTCCTTCTGCATCTCCCCTGCCTTGGCAACACAGTGCTCCAGCCTCTTTGTAACACAACAGTCAACTCGGCAGCAAAGAGGACACTGACCTCAGTCTGGGTAAAAGCAGCAGGAGCGTTGGCAGGGGCGGAGATGTCTTTTTTAAACTCACTTCTCTCCTTAAAAACAAAGTGTAGCAGGAGAGGGGAAACACTGAAGGAAAGACGTATCACAGAGAAAACGAGCAGTTCAGACAAGGAGGGACTTCCCACCATTTCCCCAGCACTTTCTGTCTTGAATCACTACCAAACAGAATTTGAAGGCTCCTGCCATGCAGCCCAGCAGCTGGCAGATCAGGGAGCACAGGCAACTCGAGGTCTTACCCACAACTGGTTTTGCCCTATTTGAAATGACGATCATTTCACCCAGTGAACCTCAATTTTTGGCAGGTCCTGTCCTGAGGAGTTAGAGCTGAATAAAAGCTCAGGTGTCTGGGTTCAGGTCCAGTCTGAACCAGCAGAGACCAGAAAGATGCCTGGGCAGCAAGGGACACTGGAGAGCAGAACAGGAATAAACACCATCTCCCCAGGATGTCTGTTGTACCTTTCCACTTGAATCACAGGCCCTGCCATTCTGTGTGGCTATAATTAGGCTCGACAGGACTCAATGTTTATTTTTTATGAACTCAGATGTATAATATTGATATTTATTTCCAAGTCCTTTTTCTCTTATTATTTTTATTGACTTGAATTTTTGCGCAAGCAAGAAGTTCAGAACCACCTCAGAGACTAATTGCTGCTTATTCAACTTGTATTGACTATGGAAGTCAAGCTTTATAATGGATTTCAAAATAAAATCAGAACTGATGATAATCACCATCTTGCATGATATTAATTCGTTATTAATTGACTCCAAGATGGAAATAGAAGCTAGAAAAAAAAGGGCTTTTTGATAAAAATGCTGCATATCAAAATACTTTCAGAACTTCCTTCTGGAAGCTTTTACTATTGTTGGGAAGTTTAGTCTTTTGCTTACAGCTGATGAGAAGAGCTGAAGATTATCCACATCTCTCTTTCAGGCTCTTTTGTGTTTGCGGCTAGTGAGGGAGAAGATGATGAAGAGTATGGGCTGCCCTGGTAACTTCCTCAAGAAGAGTGGGTTGGATGTTTCACTATCCTTCCAAAGCGTCTTGGAAAGTTAATCACTCATCCATAGAAGAAAATAATCCCATCAGATACATGTACTGTATTTTCAGTGCACCTGAACATCCCACAGTCAAAAATGAGCCACTTTCTGTCACATAGGAAGGTTTATAGTATTTTTTTTACACAGAGAAGAAACAGAAGCAAAAAGAGACCATGCCATTTTCTCTGCTCAGATAGGAAGGCTGTGGCTGATGGGAATTAAAACTCCAGCAATCCTGAGTCCAAGTAGAGCAGTCTAGTCACTGGAGTATTTTTCAGGTTGCTCTACAGGCTCGGAAGGTCTAATTGATTTGTAACTGTTCAGGACACAGGCAGGGATGTCTGGAGTTGAACAGCTACCATCAGATATCAATGTCTTGGAAAAGGAGAAGGGATGCAGGAAAAATAAAGGGTTGCTGCTTTCTTGATCAGTGCTCTCTAGGCATGAATCCTACTTTCTGCTGAGAGGATCTTATCTCAGGCACAGCATGGCACACCGAGTGCCAATATGTATTTGTTGCTGCCACCAGCAAGAAATTCCTGGGAGCATTTCCAGGCTTGACAGGGACGCAGTTTTCTGTGATGGCACATAGAGGTTTGCTATCACTTAGTGATGTGAGAGTTACAAGCATATGAAAAGGGTAGAGAGGGTAGAGAGGGCCAAAGCTCTCAAGCAAAATTCGCTGCCAGACAAATGCCAGGAAATCTCAAGGGGTGAGAGCAAAGTCCTGAAAAGGGATCCAAATAGTAGAAGTAGTTTGGGTTCCCCCATTTCTCTAAGCATCCCAGAGTTACAGCATACCTGAGCTTTCCCAAACCCTAGGAAAGACCTGCTTCAAAAACAAGCCTCTCTGGATGTTATTCATTCTCATTTTTTCAACCCAGGCTTGAAAAGTATTATGAATCGGCCCTGGACTCAAACCTGAGTATTTGGACTGAATTTATTGCTATTAAGGCAACTTCCTGGGAGAGCTTTTCTAGAAAATTGTGCCCAAGTCAGTTCTGGGGTCATGGGAAAAGCAGATTTAATGATCAGATGGAGAGGCCAGGTCAGATGTGCAGTTTTAGATGCTGTAAGTCTGCCATCCCTCTTTGTAGTCGTAGGGGCTGGAGAGGAGTCCTGTTACAGTGGATGATGGACTCAAAGAAAACTGTGAGCAGCAAATCCACTGCGTACTAGTGTCCATTCCCAGCTCACGTTTTTTCTAGAAAGCACTGTGAGATGCAGACAGACAGGAGTCATAGGGAAGGCAGAGGAATACATAATACAGTTTTTGTTTCTTTGTTTGCTTTTAAAGAGGAAATCAGATAATTTGGAGCCTGTTGGAGGGATGTACAGAGCTTTTCACTTCCCCTTTGTCAATACTGATCAATGATACAGGTTTTCCTAGCTTGAAAGCTAATGGCAGCCTTGAGTTTAAGTCCTGTAAATGGTCAAGCACTACTAAAATGTAACAGTGGCTAGCACTTAGCTGCTCCAGGTCCATCTGCCTGAATGATGGAGACAGATCTCCCCTGATTTTCCTTTATGGAAAATCATTCCTCCTGAACAGAATGCTGGGCACAGAGGAAGCCATAGAGACACCATACAGGCACAAGTTTATGTGGAGCAAGCTTCCCATGACCCCATCCAACAGCTTGCTCTGATGTGCGTTCTGTGACTTACCAGACACCTGGAAGAGGCAGGCGGAGACCCCCACGTCGTTGGAGATGCTGCACTCGTAGGTCCCGCTGGTCTCCCGGCTGACGCTGTCCACCTTGAGCTCCGAGTAGTCCTGCTGCTCTGCCAGGGGCTGTGCCAGGAGGCTCCCGTTGAAGCGCCAGACGGAGGTGGCCACCTTCATGGGGCTGCCCTTGAGCATGGTGCAGCGCAGGGTGACGCTGTGCCCCATGCCCTGCCGCACGTCCTGGAAGGCTGGCTCCACCACGGGGGGGACTGGAGACCCAACAGAGCAACAGACAGGGATGCCATCAGGGAAGAGCTGCCTCACCCAGCACGGGCACCCCGACCACCTCTGACAAGACAGGTACCTATGGTTTCCAAGGGCTTGAAGCCAGGATCCATCACATCAAACGCAACAGTCGTCTGACATTCCCTTCTGACTGGGCTGGGGCCACATTCTGCCTCTCTTCCACTTACGAGGTAGGGGTAACCTTTAGCAAGTACTTATCCCACGCTGAGCACTGCTTGGAGGAGCTACCAACTCTGCTCTCTCATGTGAGGAGTGCAACGCCAGCAGCTGTATCACAGCTCGGATTCAGTCCTCAGATCAGATCTAATCAGAATGACTGGTCCTCTCATACAGCATTAAATTCACGCCCTGAGCAGGCAGGTAAGTTCCCAAGCAGTCGTTTCTTTTAGCAGGGTTATCAAGGACACTGTATTTAGATGGAGAGATCTACACTGGCTCTCCCCACAAACCTGAAGGGGTTTTGGAGGGCCTCTGCCAAATACATCAGTACAATACATCATGGACTGGTTACAAGGACTCTGGGTCCTATTTTTATCTCTGGCAACAATTCCCTGATGTTGGGAGGTGAGTCACATCTATCCATGTCAGCTTTTCTGCCAGTAGTGTGAGAATGGGAATGATGTGTGTTCACCTCCCTGGCAAAGGGAGACTACTATGTCTTTTGCACTTCTTCAGCACTTGTAAAAATTTATGGGAACCTAATGATTTGGACATGGTTCAGCCACAGCAAGGAGAAAGTCGGATTGGTATTGTTTAGGTTATTCCTTGTTTAATGCAATGAGAGAGGACTTAAATCTCCACTGTCTCTGATAGACATGTTTCACTTGCAATAAACTCTTAATTAAAACATTACAGAATGGAGATAACCAGAAGCTCTCCCTCTAAAATGAGAAAAGCTTCCTGAACACAAAACAGCTGTTAGCCTGAATGTAAAAGCGAGAAAACTGATTTATAGGAGCTTCAGCACCATCACAACTGACCTTCTCCAGGTTCAAAGCAAGTGCTCTTCCACAGACACTTTCTATGCCCTACGGATTGACAGAGCATCTGCCTCCTCTAAAGGTCTACAGAGTTGCCAAGCACAGCCAGGCCCAAAAACCTGCAACACCCATCATCTGCAGCGTCACAGACACAGGTCCACCAATAACCATGGGTCACTCAGCATTCCTGCTGCCCTGAACAGAGCTACGCTGGGAAGGGCTCCAGCACACCAGTCCCCTCCCTTAGCCTGACCCCAATAAGAAACAACAGCTCTGTGACACTACTGACACCTCTACCTTCACCACAGATGAAGGTGGTGCATGCACTGTTCCACAGGTGGGCATGCAGTGTCCCATCTCCAGGGGGCACAAATGCATCTGTGGGTATCCCGTGTACAATCATCCCCATCATCCCCTTCACTTGGCAGATTTGTTTGACGTAGATGATTGTTTTCACGGTATCTTGTTCTCAACTCTAAGTCTCTGGGCCCTTTGCTGCTCTTAGGTTGATTAAAAGCAGCCCTTGCCTGAGCTGAGGCTGCCGTGCTGAGTGGCATGGTCAGCTCATTACAGATGGCTTTCCTGGGGATGTGTCTCTGCGAGAGCTTCAAGTGCTGACTTGCCTTTGGCTCACACGTCTCCCACCTCTCAGTGAGAATAATGTGAGAAGCTGTTTGATTAGACCTGGTGCCATGTGTCATCTCCATCCCTAGCTGCTATCCCCATTTCTTCAGTCACATCTGATCCTTAATTGAAGCCAGTGGGGTCTCACATTATAATCTGGGCCAGCTGGTGATATAGGGAAAAGAAAAAGGGGAGAAAAGAGAAAAAATAAGGCTCAAAAAAATGGCACAGCCACTTCAGATGTACTCAGAGCAGTCTGTCTGCTGAGGAGGAGAAAGAAGGGTGGGAAAGCAGCTTCCCTCACTGCATCTAGCTGCGCCAGGTATGGGGCTGGGACAGACGAAAAGGTCTGAAACTGCACAAAGTGCCACTGGCAAGAACATGTGCTTCAAGAAAGTGGCCTCCTGGGCCTCTCTGTGGGAGTGCCTGGGGCTGGTAAAGGGTCACAGAGGAACAGGGCTGGGATGCTCCAGAGGCTTCCTTAGGTCACTGGAACAGCAGGGCAGCCAAGGATGCAGAAGATATTTAATCTTCTTCAGCTGGAAAATAGGATTTACTTGATTTGCACTGGGACAGGCTCTGGGACTATGTTACCATCTTGCAAAGGGAATGTCTGAAACTGTCTATCAATTAAAAATAGATTACATTTTCTCCTCTTGTCTCTGGCACTAGGAAATACCCAATGAGCATTAACTCTGCAGGTAGTCCCAGGTCTTCTGGAGAGAGAGCTGAAGCAAGTTATCCCATCACTACAAAGTATAGAGAACTACATCAGGGGTCAGTTATTCCCCAAGGTTCCCCATGGATACGAAAACAAAGGAAGGTCAACAGCAATTACAGAGCCAGACATCAGCTCTGGCCTCCAATGCCTACTGGGGAGCTCACACTTTTTCAAGGAGGTTATACACAAAAGGCGGACTCACCACAAAAGCAGGGATTCAGTCCATAAAACCTCACTGCTAACAGCACAGTCTTTTCTGTTTCTGTTCTTTTTCCCTGGCTTAAAGGCAAAAGAAAGCTTGTTTAAATGAGCTGGTGCTCCTACTCCCCAGAACTAGGAACTAAACAGCTCCAGTACACCTGAGATGGGGGCTGTCTTAGAGCACAGACCTGTGATATGAGCCCTGCACAGACACCTTTAGGAAGCTGCAGAAAGGATATTGATTTTCAAGGTGCCTCTTATATTCACAGGGAAGCAGCATCCCTGGCTATAACGAAGTTGTGTTTGGCTATTCTGGCTTGCTAAGCTGCTATGATGCTCTTTAAGTTTTTAGCCCAGTTCCAAAGGTGAGTACTCATCCAGAGGCTCCTCAAATGCCTTTCTCTATCTCCCTTGAAATCCAGCACCTGTATCAGAAGTGCTCTTTTAAGCAGCATCCACATTGCAGGCAGCAAGTTGCTATTGCTACGCTCCCAGAAGGTAAAAAAACCTCTGTGCTGATAGAGAGCTTCAGGATACTCTGGCAAGAAACACAGCAAACAAATACAGTCAATTCCTGTTCTCTCTCAGCACACAGCTTAACTCTGGAAGAGCTCGTTGGCAAGAGCAGTGATGAAGGGGGTAAAGAGGCAATATTGAAGCGAGGGTCCTCCACCAACCTTGTTAAGATGTGTCTGCTGTGAAACACAAGGCAGGGTGGTCTGCCTTTGCAGCAGAATTAGCTAGTTAGGAGCAATTCCAATCAGCCAAACACAGGCTACTGCAGTGTGCCAGGCAGCCTAAAGCAAAGCTGGGCTGCAGGAAGCTCCTTGCTGTGAGCCAGAGCAGATGCTCTGCACCGAAGGGCTGCTAAGCTAATGTTGCTCACAGTGATGAAGGGCAGCAGTGAGGGAAGTACAACAGTGAAATATCAAGCACCAAGGAGTGTTTCTTTGTGTCCCAATAACCTCTTATTTTCTTAGTTTTACTGAAAATAACCAGAATGGAAAGGCTTATCCTTCTAGGTGAGTGAGAAGTGCACTGCCTTCTCACAGTTTAGAGTTATGGTCTGCTTGGTTTAAGTCTGTTTTAGTTTTAGCCTTGAGAAAGGGTAAAACTAAACTAGGGCTCTTCCTCACAAGAGCCAAAGAACTCAAGAGAGAGACCACAGTCTCTCCTTTCACTGTCACTGTGCTGTCCTGCTTGGGCATAGCTCAGCAAGGGATACTTGGCCCTTGCAACGCTGTCAGTTTGCTGCAGGTTCCCATCAAATTCAGATGCCTCCAGAAGGCAGAGATGTCTCCTTCACCAATGATGAAGTCAGAGCATCCCAGGATAGCAGAGATGCACTTTGAAGTTTTTTACTAGTGGGGTAAATAGAGAAAAAAAAATATTCCCCTAAATTAGAAACTGGTAATGTTGTCATGAGGCTGCTCAATCCAGTATGCATGAAAGGCAAAGAAAGGCTCCTACTGGAGTGGACTCACGCACAGAAATCGGTGACAAGCTTTAAGACAAACCAGCATCTGCAGAACAAGGGAGCATTGAGTGAACAGACCTCACACAAATCGTTCAGGCAATAATTGAGAAGATTGAATATCCTAGACACCACAGGACAACACTATAGTGCGAGACACATGCAAACTCTGCTTCCCCACTGCAGTTTGGTAACTGTGAATAGCATAACCTGATCAAATCTCAAATGCCGGCTTATTTTGGAAAGGTTGTTAGTGCTTGGGAGCTCTCCCATAATCTGCTTTCTGACTCACAAGCAGCCTTGTCCCCCATGTAGCCATGTAGAGCTGACAACAGCCATCTCTGTGGGTGGTGAGCTGCCAGTATTGCACCACCAGTGTGTGCAGCTGCCATGGGCTGCTACATTCTTACTTTGCTGCAGGAATTTACTTCCCACAACACTTCCTCTGCAAAGAGCACCACAGTACAGTAATGTCATGGGGAAAAGGAGAGGCACAAAGAGAAGGATGTCCTAATCAAGGTCACACACACTAATCAAACAAAAGCAGTGCAGGAGTCCTGTATCCTGTATCAAGGATACCTTCCATATTGGGACCCATATCCTGGTCCTTCCACTCTTAGCCCAGTCTTCCTCGTCTGTGAGAAACACCCTCTCCTCTATCCTCCAGAACCAGTCTTTAAATATTTATTTAAATCTAGATAGTGCAGTATGTAACGCAAGTGATGAAAATAGCAAGCTGTGCTAGATTGGAAAGCTGCTTAATTTCAGCAGCTCTCATCCTACCCTACTGACTGACTACCTCAAAGCTCAGCCATGCATCACAGCACCAGTGGGACTCCTGACTTTGGTCTTCACCATGCCCCTCAGTAAGACTCAACTGATCACTCATTTGTAGGATTAACACTGCAAACAACACACAGATAACCTGGCATGAAAGACTGCACATTGTGGTTAGTTACAATTCTTGGCTCTGTCTTGTTATCCGAAGAAGCTAATGACAACCGGAAGTAATTTCTCTTTCGAGACAGTAAATCAGCACAGGCAGCTATTTGGACCTTATGAGACCTATGTGAGTCTATCCAGCATCCATTTAATTTCTTATAGGTATCCTTTTGCAGTCATACTGAACGCAGTCTTTCCTAATTTCTTCTAGACAACCAAAGCAACCTCAGCAAAAGATGCCTCCCTTTTCCAACCCCTAGTCCCATAATCTGGGGTAATAAAGATATCATGGACATCAAAGATACTGCAACCTTTTTCTCACAGCAGGTAGAAAACTCCTTGGTTTCAGTTTCAGGAGAGACCGGAATTCTCTACCCAAACAAGAGGGAAGCACTTTTATTGTCACAAGGCTGGGAAACCACAGCTGAGCAACTGTGTTCCTTGCAAATGCGCCGACACCCCACACCCTAGGAACACACATTAGGCACCAGCAGTTTTCCATGTGGAAACAGATATCCAACCCATATTTTCAAGCCCAGACTCATATGCTTGTTTAATATATAATTGAGTAGTTAGAAGAAGGGAGATCCAGGAAGGCTTGCTCAAACTGTTTCAGCTAAAAGCCAAATCTCATTATTTTATCTTATATGACTTTTGCCTTTGCACTTCAGTCTCTCCATGTATGAAGAGATAAAGCATGTGGTTTTTGCAGAGTGTTTGAAAGCCAAGTTGCAAATATTGTTGTTTCAAAGAAAACAAATTTGCTTGAGTACATTTTCTGCTAGACAAGTGAGTGCAGGGTCTGGAGAGGCAGGGCTCAGAGAATGCTCAGTTCTGTGCTAGTTGACTGCTTTTAAAAGAAGAACAAATGAAATGTATTCACTACTAGCTTTTCTGCTTTCCTCTTCCCTGAACTTTACAAGCCAATTAGCTCAACCAGTCTTCACCTATTAATAAAGTGGGATTTACTAAAGGATTTCCTCTTCTGCATGATGAACTGTGCTGATTAATACATGAGACCACTTGCTTGCTTTATAGAGTGCTTTGAAGAAAGTCCATCCTGGGTGGGAATTTCCAGACCTTTAGCCTCACAGATATGCCTCCTCAAAAAAAAAGATCTGTCCCAGACATGCTGGAATGCCACTCAGACTCACTGCCCAATTAATTCACATTAACAAGACACTACAAAGACAAGTATTCTTCTGCAGTGTAAAGCCACCCCATTCCCATGCCTCACTCACTTTCTAGCGCCTCGTTTTAGAACAGTGCGCTCCCCTAATTGAAAAAGATTAGAAAAAGCATGTACAGAAAACACATGTGAAATGCACACATTTATATGTGAAATGCATGCTGCTAAGCCTTCCCCCAACCCACATACCACCCAATCAGCAAAGTGGTTCACGGGAGAAATATAGAGGGTGAGAGTGGACATTTCAGAACTAATAACTTCAACTACTGCCAGAGAAATGGCATAACCCCAACTTAGATTTTATTTTTCACACACTAACATGAAAATATTTTCTCTAGCTCACAAGCAAGTTTGCTAATTATAACATGGTGAAGCAGCATGACGGCCAGGGTGGACCTGCCCACCCACACACCCCCAAGAGGGGAGCCCTGCCATGTGTAGCAGTGTCAGACCACCAACGCTTCGCTCAGGTTCTGCCTGTCTCCTACAAGATAACAAGGTCTCACCTCACACCCATGCATCTGTTATTACATGCCTCTGTTCAACAGATTGGGCTGGCAGTGACATGCCGCTCCCAACAGCATATAAATAGTTTAGATGCAAACATTCACTAACAGTCAACCAATGATATTCTTTCCCCAAAAGCATCCTATATGCATTAACTTTTAGCAGAGAAACAGTTATCTTACTATTCAATAATTCATAGGTGAGCTACTCAGCTGAGCAGTTCTGGGAATAAAGCAACTCATTGCCAGTGCAAACTAAGGAAAAAGAAAAAAACCCCAAACCCAACCCCAGAAAAAAAGAATAAATTAAGTTCTTTCAAAGCAAAGAATCCACATCTTTCCTCTTACTTAAGAGTTTATCACTAATTTTTCTTACTATCTAACCTAATTCCCTTGCTGCAGTTTAAGCTTACTGCAAGTCCTTCCCATAGGTGTTTTCATGTCCTAGTAATCAACTCTGTACTATCCCCACGGTGTAAAGAAGGGAAAAGAGAGGGAAGACAGCCAATCTATGAAGTTCATCATCCTAGGATAGGTCTTCCCTGAGAAAGATTTGGAACAACTGGGAAAGGACTGATAACCTCCCCTCCCAAGGTCTGACAACAAAGCTGGTGCTACCTGAAGCAGGACTTTAAAGCCAAATTGATCACATTTTTCTTCATTGAAACACTCATCTTAGGAATGCCACCTCCCTCCAAGGCTATGACATCTCCAGAGCATGATTCAGATGGCAGGAATTCCTAGCTGGCATACCAGCCTCAGTCCTGTACCTGCACAGGGAGCTTAAGGTGATGCCAGCCCTCACAGCTCTGCTAGGTGGGATGAATGCAGAGCAGAGCAAAGCATTGAAGTGGCCAGTGCCCCCCTTCCTATGAACCTCCCATGAACTCCCAGTGCACCTTGTTTGATGAGTTAATCAGCAAGCTGAGTCTAACACACACCTGAAACCTGGGCAGCATATCCTGCTCCTGGACAGGAGACACCTCCTGTGCTCCAACTGCTGCGTGCCACAACAGAGCTCACCTGGGCAGGAAAACAAACACCAGCCTGCACATTCCCCATAGCCAACACTGTGAAAAACCTTTGGACTCCAGGAAATGTCCAGTTAGTGCCACCACCAGAGCTCATGTCCAGAGTATGCAGCTGCCTCCTACAAGGAATTGTCTGAATTCCCCCTTGTCTCCTGGAGGCTCTCACCCTCAACGTCCTCCCCAGAGGAGCTACTCGGCAGAGGTGACTGCTGATTCCAAACATCAATCCAATAGCTCCTGTTCCATTGCCAGCTGCTGTAACAATTCAATTACTTCCATATATTTACACCCCTTTAATGAAAGAACTGAAATTTAAAACCAGTGAGGCTGCAGGAGAAAAGTACCTCTGAGGACTGCAATCCTGTCAAAATGGAGAAGAGCCCCTGCTTTGGAAATGCAGTTATTGTCAGGGCTGCAGGGGATCCAGAGGCTTCTGCTCACAGCTGGACCACAGCATTACCTCACCTTCTGTTTTCAGCTGGAAAACTACATTGGGACCACAAGACAATCCCTCCACAGCTGCTTTCCAAACAGGCAGGCAAAGTGAGAGGCAGTACAGCCAGAATCCGAAACACTGATTAAAAAATCAGACCTGCTGTAACGTTGGTGTGGTGGGATCAGAGATGGAAAGGGGAGAGATCCAAGTCAGAAGGAGTCCGGTAGGGGAAGGAAGGCCATCCAAAGCAATTAATATAATCGAATACTAACCAGCACTCCTTAATATGTTTACTTTAAAATCTTTGTTCACAGTAGTAAACAAAAAGGATGCAGGGGGCAAAGCAAGACAAGGAAGAGTTAATACAGTGGTTCACCATTTATCTACAGAATAGAAAGAGGATAATCTTCCCCACACAAAGCAGGCTGTTCTTCAGTTTCTCCTTCAGGTCTAGGATGAAGAATTCTGCATAGAGCAACTCTCAGTTCTCCATCACTTCACTATCTGCTACCTCAGAGTTCTGCTGCCAGTTGTTTAATATCCTGCTCTACTAACTGCCATCATTACCCCATTTTTCCATCCTTCACCCTTGATTGGTCTTGATTCATCTGAGGAAGATGACGACAATGAAAACGTAACTGTTCAGAAAGAGGCTGAAAGGATGTTCAAACTAAGAGATTTATGGCAAACGTTCAGTCTTACAGATGAAACAGCTGAGGTCAACAGATATCAAAGCAATTTTTTTCCACAAGAATTAATGTAACAAGGGGGGCAGTGCATACAGGAACTCAAGAAATGCATGCAATTTAGAACACGGGATCAGTATATATAGCATAGAGAAAGGAGAGGCAAGAACATTTTTTACTGTAAGCATTTTTACTGTCATTCTCTGGATGGTTACCGCTTCATCATTGTCATCATCATTTTCAGATGAATCAAGGTAGATCAAATCAATCACGAGAAAAGGATGGAAAAATGAGGATGGGTTCAGAAGGTCTTCGGATGAAATGGTTGAGGTCTTTCAGAACAGTGTCTGCCTTCAAAAGGCCAGCTGCCAAACAGCCACCATCTCTGCCATCAGCACATCCTGTTTTTCCTCTCCATCCTTCTCACCATTACCTGCACACATTTAAAATGTGTGACATCCATAGGGACCTTTGCCCAACTCTTCCTCTATTAATTAATTATGAAAAAAATACTTAATCTGTCCTATTAGTACTGTATAGCTTTTCATGAACGTATCTTCAACAGATTGCTGGTTACAGAGAATCATCTCCTTGCATTTTATTCCAAAAGATGCTGCCTGCCTTTGGAGACAGCAGAGGATCTGGCAGTTCCATTTTTTCAGGAATGGATGACATCACCCACCTCAGAGAACGATATGGACTCAAGCTGTAGAGGACTTACTCCTGCACTGGAAACCTTCTGTCTTCTCTCGACGCTGGCTCCGTGTTTCCCAAGGCACACCAGCCCTGCTGCTGAAGCAGGTGCAGCCCCGTAGCCCCCGTCTTTCCCTGCGGGAGGGAGACCACTTTCCCTTCCGACAGTCACAGGGGCTGTGGGTGCCCAGAAGTCACTTTTCAGGGCTTGCGGTCTCTTCTGCAGCAGAGAGCACAGAAAGGAGGCCAGTGAGAGAACTGGCAACCATTCAAGGACAGCAGCCTGCTCCTCAACCTCGCCATCTGGCTATCGGCTCTGTCCCATCTCCTCTGGACTTGGACCAGGAGAGGGAAATTTATTAACAGTCCCACTCACTGGATAAATCTTATCTGACATTCGATTTTCCACGACTGACCTCAAACTGAGCCAGTACAGCAGGAACTCTTTGGATGAGCAGCATCCCTGCAACGTGGTCACTTGCCTGTCTCATACAGACACTTCCTTGTGTTGGCCGAGGAGAGCTTCAGCTGCAGTCAAGGTGATATGCTGGACAAGTGGGAAGGACACACTCTATTTCTTCTCCCAATTCCTGGATTTTGGTCCAACACATAAACATCTGAAGTTGGTTCCAAAAGTTTTCACTATTCTCTTTCTCAACTCTCCTGGGACACAAAAGTTAAAGCTGTTACCTTCCTCATTTTGACCCACCGCATCAAGATCTGAAAGTGGATCCTGGCCTGAGTCAATCCATCAGCAATCATAATTCTGAGGGGTTGCACCAGCACACACTGTGACACAACATCCTGCCCCTTCCACTCTCTCCATAATAAAAAATAATTCCTCTCAGAATCAGCTATTTCAGGTAAAAAAGACATTTTAAACAAGTTTCAGCAATGTTTGTTGAGACATCCCACTGTAGTCAGCAGGAAGTAAATAAAATTCTGCATACAGTTTTGGAAAGAATCTGCGTGGACTTAAATCTGGAAATATTTGTGGCTAAATCTGTGATACAAGCCAGAGAAGATGGAAAGACAGGCTATACCTGTTTGTAGGACTCTAGCTAACCTAACCTGATCTGAATTTATCAGCGCAAAAATGGCAGACTAACAACAGACCATAAAAGCCTTAAAAATTACACAGAAAGTAGTAAAAGATGTGGGAAAACTTCAGCCAGCCAGGCCTTTGAAGGGAAGTTTGTGGTAGCACCTTGTGAACACCAGAGCAGATAAAATTTTTTTGCACCCTCCATGCATGTACTGCATATGGAGGTACAAACACAAATCAACCTAATCAGATGAAACCTCAGAACAAACAGCAATAAACCTTTTTATTCCTCACTGATTCCATGAAAAAACTCATGGAAGATGAATGTGGGATGCAACATTCCAAGTTAAAAATGAATGATGATTAATATAGTTTTATGAGTCCTTGGCAGACAAACTGGGTAGTGTTTGAGAAAGCAACAAGAAAAGTAACTATCTTGTCATAACATCCTCAGGCTTTGGAAAGAACGTGGCTTACTTCCACATGGCAGACTAATTGAAGATGTAATACTACTCAAATGCAGCCCACATTAAGCAGATTAAAAACACATTAACTGAAAGAGTTCAAAAAGAAATTTTAAATGGCTGCACGCACCATTGGGATCTCTCTAGTGAGAGGGAACACCTATTCTAGGAAGATATCTCTAGAAAGAACCCACATGAACCTCTTAAACTGATGCTATTTCACCTGATCTTCACCAAGGTCAGAGATCCAGAGAGCAGGTTGGCAAAGTTAAGTGTATCAATTATAAAGCTCCCTGTTCAGGCTGCGCAGCCAACACTGCACATAACCACTTGTAGTGTTTGAATGACCTTACATCTGTTTGCAGCTGGTGTGACTGGGTGCACACTTTGGCACATCCGTGGCATGTGGTTTGGGCTTTGCTTCCTTCCTTCCCACACAAAGGCAGTGATAACTGACAATCACCATCCCTAAGTGCCTGTGTCAGGATAAGAACCAACATTTCCAGAACTACAAAATACGCAGCAGTAAATAACATACCAAAGAAGTATCTCTTGCAGGTACTTACAATTTGGCTTGCCTGATGGAATAGTCTTTTGGTAACTTCATTCAATTTGTCCTGGATATTCACAGAACCATAGAAAATTTGGGGCGGTAGGGACCTTTAAAGGTCATAATGGAAAGGTTCTTGAAAGAAAACTGTCGAGGAAAGAATGTGTCACTCTTGCAAGGAAAGAGATGATGACTCCAAGAGGAACCGGAGTTAATGTAATCCATTAACATCAGCTTTCAGCTTAATTCTGTAGTCCAAAGATGTCCAAATCCTTGGATGACTAATCCAAAGCTTACTAAACATATTGTGAGATGGGCATCACATCTGCACTGGTGAGATCATTTTTGAAAGCCTGTTTAATACGTGTGGCCATGCTGACAGAATGATGTTGAGAAAAAATGAGAAGAGGGCTATAAAAATAAATATAGGGCTGGAAAACATGCCTTGTGGTGAATGGTTAAAGAGACTCTTTCTGGATTGCATACTGAAAAGGCTAAGAGATTACTTGTTCTGGTGTCTGAGACTAAATGAGGAAGAAACTGGTGATAACAAATAGCTTGTTATGTGAGAAGACAAAGGCATAAAAAGAGCTTGTAGGTGGAAACTGAAATGAGACAGGCTTATATTAAGTGACGACAACTGAACCATGAGGGCAAAAAAACACTGGAACAACTTACTGAGCAACACACTGAATTCTTTGTCACCTCAGGGTGTGAGGAGATGCTGCGCTGAAAACGCACAAATAATCCAAGTTTAGATGCATAAAGGTAAACTCTCCTTGTTCCTCAACTCCATCAGTGATAGGGACTATGCTTGGCATATAAATAAGTCTCCTGTCCAGACAAACAACATAAAATGGTTAGAAAGAGATTCAAAGAGCTCTTGCTTTCTCATAGTGATTGGGAAGCTGAGTCACAGTATTTTGGATAAGCAGATTGGAGCACATAAGCTTCTCCAAAGGGTTTTTTAAAAGAACCAAAAAAATCCCAACACAAAACCCAACCCCCTGTCCTCTTCTCTTTAAAATCTGTGGGTAGTTTCATTTGCATTTTTTCATTTATACATGTAAGTTGGTTCCTAGAAAGTGAATCAGTATGAAAACTTACCCACTTCCATGCATAAGTTTGGACTTTTGCAGAGCCTCATTACTAGCAGCCAAAGGGGAAGAGAAAGATTTCCAAATCACAAAACCCTAATTTGAGTTGCTCTGTTTTCCTCTTATAGAGCCAACTGCCACCATTTTCTTATCCCTTTAGATCCACTATAGTCTCTCCAGCAACCCATCTTAGATGGAGGGCTGCTCACTTTCCCTCAAGCCCCATTTCTCCATTTTACAGCATGCCAGAATGTTGGCTGAAGGGCCTGTATTATGCATAAACTATGAACTGCTCAGAAAATCCCAGCAGACTGAGCGCTACTAAGCTCATCTATATTGCATTAAGTTATTAGCTACTGTATTCTAGTTTGTGATTAGGACAGTGGAGTATCTCCTTGCAATCAGCACTTTGTAAGGAAAATCTCTGTTCAGTGCAAATGCTACTGTCATTCATTGTTCTCTTGACCTCAATCACAGCCACTGTTGGGAACCTCTGTTAGTTTTGGCACTCCAAACAATTCCTCCTGTGAAATGCTTGGCCAAATTGGGCCCAGAGTTGGAGCATATTTGCATGAGATTTGCAGCACTTGTTTCATCACCTGTGACAGCAGATCACAACAGATCAAGAATCTTATTTTTCCTTCTGCCTTTTTCTAATCTGGGCCACCCATAGAACTTGAGATCTCAGTCTCAATCCCAAACTGCCACTCTGGTCTAGCAGTAGGTTTAGGGTTCAGAGAACCATGAAGGCTACAGCTGCAGGGATACTGGGACTGGAAAACATGCCAAGGAGAGCATAACACTGCACCAACATAGATCTCACCACATCTTTCTTAATCTGGCCCCATGGTACTGGGGACCTCAGGCTATGTCCAAAGCTGCGATTAGTGGTAGGGTTCAGAGAAGCAAAATGCCTACAGCTTCAGGGATACTGGGGCTGGAAGTCTGCATTTCCAGGAATCAAAAAAACCCAGTCACAAGTGCTGTTCCCCAGGGCTCAGAGTTGAGGACAGCTCTGTTTAATCTTTATCGATGATCTGGACAAGGAGATCGGGGGCACCCTCAGTCAGTTTGCAGTCACACTGATTTAGGTTGGAGTACCAATCTTCCGGAGTGTAGGAAAGCCCTGCAGAAGGATCTGGACAGGCTGGGTGGATGGGCCAAGACCAATTCTATGAGGGTCAACAATGTGAAGTTCTGGGTCCTGCACTTGGGTCACAACAACCCCTTGCAGCACTACAGGCTGGGGCAGAGTGTCTGGAAAGCTGCCCAGCAGAAAAGGACCTGGGAGTGCTGGTTTACAGCAGCTGAACATGAGCCAGGGTCTGCCCAGGGGGGCAAGAAGGCCGATGGCATCCTGGCCTGTATCAGGAATGGTGTGGCCGGCAGGACTGGGGCAGGGTGTTATCCCCCTGNAGGAGATCTTACTGCCCTACATTTATCTGAAAGGAGGCAAGATGAGGGCCCGTCTTTTCTCCAGGCATGTAGTGAAAGGACAAGATGAAACAGCCTCGAGTTGTGTCAGGGGAGGTTTGGATTGGATATTAGGCAAAATTTCTTCACCTAAAGGGTGGTCAAGATTGGAACAGACTACCTGAAGAAGTGGTGGAGTCACCATCCCTGAAAGTATTCCAAAAATGAGTGGATGTGGCACTTTGTGATATGGTTTAGTGGCTGTGGTGATATTTAGGCCAGAGGTGATCTTGAAGGTCTTTTCCAATCTTATGATTCTAAATGAACAGTCTCAGAAGTCAGCTTCCTCCCAGTCAACAGCAAGGAAAATTTCCATGCTCTCCTGTGACCACACGTGACCCTAGAAACAAGGACTCCAAAATTAAACAAAATGCAACAGGTAGGCTTGCAAATAGGAAATTTAAGCACGTCTGCCAATTCCTGGGACCAATGATGGATTTGCAGGTTCATTACTAGGATCATGAAAGAAAACCAACTGTTTTACCTCGAGTAATGGAGGCCAATTATATTTGAATCAGAAGCAACAGCTGAGGTAGGGAAAGAGCGTGTGCACACTTGTGCTTATTTGTGTTTGCAACAGAGAGGCAAAGAAGAATGGAAATCAGGAACTGTATAAAGTGAAATAGGGTGAAAGGGGTGCATGTTGGAAATATAATTTCTGCTCACTGAGAAAACACTATTTTCTGGCTTCAAAAAAAAACAGTTTCTTGCTCAAAAACTGGCCCAAGTGGAAGCTGACTTCTGAG
>VYZR01034091.1:62806-107848 GCA_013400675.1 Oxylabes madagascariensis
CAATCTTCCGGAGTGTAGGAAAGCCCTGCAGAAGGATCTGGACAGGCTGGGTGGATGGGCCAAGACCAATTCTATGAGGGTCAACAATGTGAAGTTCTGGGTCCTGCACTTGGGTCACAACAACCCCTTGCAGCACTACAGGCTGGGGCAGAGTGTCTGGAAAGCCGCCCAGCAGAAAAGGACCTGGGAGTGCTGGTTTACAGCAGCTGAACATGAGCCAGGGTCTGCCCAGGGGGGCAAGAAGGCCGATGGCATCCTGGCCTGTATCAGGAATGGTGTGGCCAGCAGGACTGGGGCAAGGTGTTATCCCCCTGTGCTCAGCACTGGAGAGGCCTCACCTACAATCCAGTGCTCAGTTCTGGGCCCCTCACTGCAGGAAAGGCATTGAGGTGCTGGAGAGTGTCCAAAAAGGCCAAGAGAGCTCATGAAGGGTCTAGGACATCAGTCCTACAAGAAGTGACTGAGGGAGTTGGGGTTGTCCAACCTGGAGAAAAGAAGGTTCAGAGGAGATCTTACTGCCCTACATTTATCTGAAAGGAGGCAAGATGAGGGCCCGTCTTTTCTCCAGGCATGTAGTGAAAGGACAAGATGAAACAGCCTCGAGTTGTGTCAGGGGAGGTTTGGGTTGGATATTAGGCAAAATTTCTTCACATAAAGGGTGGTCAAGATTGGAACAGACTACCTGAAGAAGTGGTGGAGTCACCATCCCTGAAAGTATTCCAAAAATGAGTGGATGTGGCACTTTGTGATATGGTTTAGTGGCTGTGGTGATATTTAGGCCAGAGGTGATCTTGAAGGTCTTTTCCAATCTTATGATTCTAAATGAACAGTCTCAGAAGTCAGCTTCCTCCCAGTCAACAGCAAGGAAAATTTCCATGCTCTCCTGTGACCACACGTGACCCTAGAAACAAGGACTCCAAAATTAAACAAAATGCAACAGGTAGGCTTGCAAATAGGAAATTTAAGCACGTCTGCCAATTCCTGGGACCAATGATGGATTTGCAGGTTCATTACTAGGATCATGAAAGAAAACCAACTGTTTTACCTCGAGTAATGGAGGCCAATTATATTTGAATCAGAAGCAACAGCTGAGGTAGGGAAAGAGCGTGTGCACACTTGTGCTTATTTGTGTTTGCAACAGAGAGGCAAAGAAGAATGGAAATCAGGAACTGTATAAAGTGAAATAGGGTGAAAGGGGTGCATGTTGGAAATATAATTTCTGCTCACTGAGAAAACACTATTTTCTGGCTTCAAAAAAAAACAGTTTCTTGCTCAAAAACTGGCCCAAGTGGAAAAACCCAAAACTAGTCACTTAGCAGCTCAACAGAAAGCTGCAAAAAGTTCCCATTACCTTGCTAAAAACAGAGCCCTCAACCTCCCTGTAACGTGTCCCAGCACAGAACGGGAAACAGGGAGACTCACTGGGATGTAGAGAAGCCTGAGCACCTCTGAAATTTAATTCTCATTTAATAGTTTCCCTATAGGGGTGAATGTAATTAGTGCTGTTTCAGAGCTTGGGGTCAGGATGGTCACAGCTAATTCAAAACACATCCAGGATGCTCAGTTTTCTACTGAGGCTTCTGTTCCTATCAGGAATGTCTCAGGGGCTTCCCTGCATAAGTCCCCCCCTCAAAAGTGCCACCACTATTCTGTGCATCGCTTCCATGTGCTTGCCTCAATCCTCCAGTCTCCCTGGGCTTGAGGAAATATCTCTGCTCCAATGCCAGAATCCAGAGAGCAGGTGAAGAGTAGCATGGGAATCTGCTCTTGCACTGTCATAGGTGCTGCCTGACATGGTTTACAGCCCAAAAATCCTGGCAGCAAAGCAAAGGTGCAGGCATAATGCCATGGCACCACATAGCTCTCTCTGGAAAAGAGGCTGGGGAAAAAGGATCTCTGCTTCCCTGGCACAGGTCCTGTGTCAGGTCTGATGGTCTATGCCACCCTGCAGGTGTGGACAGCTGTTTTCACTTCTCTGTGCCTCAGGCCCTTGTGCAGGAGCTGAGAGTTAACATGAGAAAATGAATCACAATTTTTGCTTGGTGACTTCCTGATTTTCCAAGTGAAAACATGACATCTCTCTCCACCACCAAGAGGCAGAATTTGACAGGGACAAGCCATTCCCTCTTTTCCTGTCCTGTGACCCCAGGCTCAAAACATGAGAGCTGACAGCAGTTTTCTAATTTGCTCCATTCTCCACTTCCCTTGCCCCATGACTGCTGAAGCCAGTGTGTCCTTGTTTCAGCTGGCACAGAGTTAATTTTCTTCATAGTAGCTGGGTATGGTGCTCTGGTTTTGATTTAGGTACAATGCTGTACTTAGGCGTTAGGATGAGAATAATGTTGACAATGCACTGATGTCTTAGTTGTTGGTAAACAGTGCTCTGACTCAGGGACTTTTCATTGTCTTGTGCTCTGCCAGTGAGCAGGTGCACGAGGATCTGGGAGGGAGCATGGCCAGGGCAGCTGACCTGAACAAACCAAAGGAACATTTCATACCATAGAATGTCATGCCCAGTATATAAACTGGGGGGAGATGGCTGAGAGGCACCAACTGTTGCTTGGGGATGGGATGGGCATTGGTCAGTGAGCTGTGAGCAATTGTACTGTGTTTCACTTTTTTTTTTTTTCCTCCTTTCCTCCCCCACCTCTCTTCTTTACATTACTATCATTACTACTAATATAATACTGTATTTCAATCACTAAATTGTTCCCTACTTCAATCCAGAAGTTTTACCTTTTTTGGGGGGGTCTTCCTCCCATCTGTAACAGATTCCCCATGAACTCAGATACCAGTCTTATTTATCACCCTCAGCAGAGAATATCCCATAAGCACCCCGCATTCCAGGATCCACAACGCTTTCTCTGCCTTGGCCAAGTTCCCATGCCTCTTGGACCTGTACAGGTGCTGCACAGGCCCAAAGAGAAAGCAACAGCTGCAGTACCAGACTCACTATCTCTGACCTACTGACTGGAGATAAGCACGTGGCAAAAGTACTCACAGTGTATGTCACATCCCTGCACAACAGAAGCAGAGCCAGGACAACCTCTCCCTCCAGCTAGGCTGTCTTGATGTGATCCGTGTATCACCAGCTGTAACGCACTTTGCAGGACTTTGATACAGGTGGTTTTACCCGTGGTCTAAGCCTAGACAACAACAGGACTTGAAAGCAAAGCAGTTTCCTCTGAATGGCAAGATGGGAAGCACTGGGAAAGTGTCTGACAGTCCTTTGGCAGCAGTATGCTCCCGTGACTTAAAGACAAGTACACGCGTGGACGAGACCCAAACGTGCACAGCCTTGCAGGATGCTCAGCACAAAGCATTTGGGAGGATTCTGGAGCTGTTTCTTATCCTAACAAGTAGATATATACCTAGGTCCTAGAGGAAAATAGCTGCTGTGGCAGGAGACTTAGAAGGAATGTCTGCATTAGAACAGTATGAGATTTGATGTTCAGCCCTGAAAGGGCCACAGGTGAGCAAATATTTACAGAGAGATGACCAAGATTGTCTGCCATCCACTGTGTCTATACAGCTCTCGTCTCTCCCTTCCTGACAAAACTGTACAGCTTGAATGTGTCTCTCAATAAAATTAAGTTGCTCTTCCTGCAGAGTCTGGCCAAAAACCAGGATAATGGCAGATTATGGAACGTGTATTTGTTTCTCCCAACAATATCTGAGAAATGGATTAACCGATTTAAACCAGTTCTCTTCTGAACAAACAAATTCATCTCTCTAGGCGAGGAGCTCTCACACAAGCTTTTACTCAGCCTATTACTGCAACCACAGAGAAGCTGAGAGATGAGCAATGAGCTGCACAGAAGCTGAATGACAGTGCAGGTAGGCTGCAATCTCACATAGTAGACCCAGATTCCAGCTTTAAGGTGAGCTCCTGCCTTCTTGACACACATATCTGGGAATTTTCCTCTCTTCTTTCACGGTCTTTTACCCAGGGCACAGTGAGGAGGCCTCGCTGTACTTTGCATCTGACGTGTGGTGCCACAGACTGGACAAGCCAGCTTTGCAAAATCTGCTCCGAAATCCCCCTGCCATCTGGGCCTTTTGCTTTATGCCTCAAGTCTCTTGCATCTCCTGGCCACCACAGCGTGCAGACATGTTCTGTCAGACCAATTTCAATCACGGAGGTAAATCAGAAAAGCTCGCAGGGCACAAGGGAGACTTCCCAAGAAATCCGAGTGAGCGGCAGCACATGGGAACCTTCCCCACAAGGCAGCAAGGAGAGAAGAGACCGCAACTCTGCAGGGTAGGACCCAACTGTTAAACACTGACAACAAAAATTCAGACCAGCCAGAATTCATACAACTGCTTTACCCTGTGAAATACGGGTTGTTTTGGTTTTTTTCTTTAAAGCTGAGAGTCCTGGGGCTTTGCTGTACAAACATAAAGGTGTTCCAAAGAAGAAAGCTTTAGTTAAACATCCTTAGACTGCCAGACTATCTGCCCCTTAATGCCGTGGGGCTGGCAGAAGGGTAGGGCTAACAAGTCCTACGCAGTAAGTTTTGGTACAAGCCCATGTGAGGAGCCAATCCTAAACTGTAAGTCAGACTCCATGTATCAGGCCCCAGGACCAAGAGATGATAACTGTTATAACAAATCTGAGGTCAGCTGTAAGTCTCTGTAGTTGTTGCTTTGCTCTGAACTGTGGCCATTTGGGTTTACAGCCACAACAGAGTAAAATTTCAGCCTGTTCTGAGACTGACAACTCTAATAAGTTGTTAGCAGCCTGGGCATTGGGAAGCAGAGTGAGCAATCCTAATGCTGTATCACCCAGGACAGGGCTGCGTGCACAAACACGAGCTCTAAGGAGCTTAATCCCAAACACAGTACTGGAAAAAAGAAGTGTGCTGACAATCAGGAATGAAATCCTCTGCTCGTAACAGACGGAGCAGAGGGATGCTGTGTATTGAGAGAAATGCAGAAATAACATGTATACTTTCAGCTCAGGCACATTAACCTCTATACAACTTATTTAGGGATAAGCAGGAAGGGTTTCCATCAAAGTGAAACCTCACTACTAGGTCAGGCTTTGTTAAGACTGGTGGTTCAATATCATGCCTGTGGCTATGAATTATTTTATTCTTTTTATCAATTAACGTCTCTAAGTTTGCAAACACTAAACTTTCAGAAGGTGCAGTTTTCCTTTGGCTTTGAATACAGACACACTTGCCCCAGAACATCAGTTCATTCTTAAGCCTTTGATGGTGTAAAATGAACCAGAACACACCAGAGTTCTAGCTGGCAGGAGAGCCTGAGGTTTCCCTGTCTTG
Source organism: Oxylabes madagascariensis (assembly GCA_013400675.1). Taxonomy (NCBI): domain Eukaryota; kingdom Metazoa; phylum Chordata; class Aves; order Passeriformes; family Timaliidae; genus Oxylabes; species Oxylabes madagascariensis. The sequence goes on from VYZR01034091.1 coordinate 68,092, forward strand.
GCAGCAAGACCTGTACAGAGAACAGCAATACTGAAACATGAATGAAAGCGTAAGAAAGCTCCAGCCACTACAAGAGCAGAAAAAACCATATTCTGCCCCCAAGTTAGCTCCTGAACTGTGCTCCTCAGCTTGGAGGAGGGTATCAGGTTGAATTCCACCAATGAAAGTAATAAAGAAAAACTAAACAGTCACTATAAATAAATACACTCAGAAATTAAACCAACCAGATCTAAAATTCTTAGCAGATGGCTCCATAGTGCAGCTCGCATGGCCAAGCAGCAAGACAGATAAGCCAGCTCAGCCACAGACAGAGGGGTCAGCTCTGGCCCCTGACAGTCTCATCTCTCTTATACTCCCTTCATAGCAAGGAGAGCTGCAGAGATCTCTTAGGAGCCAAAAGCTCAGTCTTAGCCACTCTGCAAAAACATCTGCAAGCCCAAAACATGTCTCAAGAGCACTTTTAAGAGAGCAGTTAATATCCAAGCTTATATTTCAGGAGGGGGCAGGGCACCAGCAAGAAGCACTGACATTGAGCTATGGCTTCAACAGTTGATCGAAACAGTTTAATGCATTTCCATTTCCACTTGCATGGATCCAGCAATGTTTCTTACTTATTTACAGTATCACCCCCTCCCCTGCTCCCCGCTCTTGTGTTTGCTACATAGATAACAGGGGAAATTGATGCTGACTATCGCCTGTCTGATGTACAGCACTGCCAATGGGTTCAGCAGGATTTTAAAGAGGAATGAGTCAACAGTGTGTGACCAGGAATAACATTTGCCAGTGTGTGAGCTTGAATAGGAAAACATATCTGTGCCCACCTGAACATTAGTTAAAGTGACAATGGCAACAGATGCCCCAGCAGGATGTGTTCTGGCAGTCTTCCAGGTCAGGGCAGAGCCAGACCTGCCAGTCACCTGCCCTATAGCAATGCCTGTGTCCAGGACTATAAATGGCTCCTGAAGTCCTGTTAAACATGCCTCCAAAGCAAATGCCAGTCTGCTTTCCTGATTACACCTAACATTCACTATGCTTTGAAGATAAAGCACAATAAGCCACCTGCTGCCTAATGTGGCAGAACTTTATCTAAGGGCAGTAAGTACAATCCTTTGGAAATCAATCACATGATTGTGGGCTATTACTTTAGATCCAGAAGAGGACAAATTCACAGACCATGTTATTGCAGGGAAGGAGATACTCAGGTTAATTCCTTCTCTAATCTTTCTTCCTGCAAAGACTCCACCTGCTGTGTGATCCCAACAGGGCCAACTTTCAGACTTGACTACCAAAAACAAAGTCAGCCCTATATAACTATTCCCCTTTCCTCCTACTCTTCTTTCACTGGACACTCAGAGACACCAAAACCTCTGCCAAAGACAAAAATGGCAGCAGCCAAAAATCTGCTTATCTCATCTTCAGGATTTGGTGAAGTAATTAACAACTCAACAAAAGACACAGGGGCCCTTCTACCAGGTTTTGATGGTTATCCAAAGAGGGAGAAGCCATTCAGATAGTCAAGCATGGGCCTGAGACAGAAAGTAGTGAGTGCTTTGAAGGAGGATAAACCCTTCTGCAGGAAAATATGGGAGTCGACGTATGGAGGATCAGGTGGGATGAGGAGTGCAGGGTTGAGCTGGACTTGGACGGAGCTGTGCAGCAGTTTATGAGATGTTGTTTCAGGACTGGCAAAGCATCAGAGATGACATAATACTATTCAAGCAGGAAAATGTACTAAGATTGCAATTGTCACCATACTGTTTTATGAGGTTCTAACAGAGCAAATGTCATATTCACCAAGGTAAGGCAGTGATCTCAATGGCTACCTCTAGCAACAGCCAGAGCGTAGAGTCACTAGTAATCTTCGTAATTCCTGGAAATACTGTTTTGACCAGTCTATTAGTCTAATGGCTAATACTGGAATTTCAATTTTTTGTTACATACTTGCTAAATTAGTATCTAAGTAGCATCCTTTTCACTGATCCACACACGCACGCTTTCTTTCCTCTTCTCACGCGTATCAGCTCAAATGACGCTATTGTGTTCCAAACCCCAGAATGGTGCACATTTTCAAGCCCAGTGTGTGTTTCACAGCCTTAGACTAGTTCCCTACACAGGGGGGCCCAGCCCTGATTTTAAACACACCTCTGCAGAGGATTCATTTTTCTGCTGGGATTTTCTCAAATACCTGGTCTTGAAAAAAATCCTTGATAACAACATCAGTGATAGGCATTGATATTATTAACAGCACTCTGCCACTCCATTAATATTTTTATTTCAAGACTTCAAAGTGCTATGCTTATTATGCTTCACAAATCTTCGATGAGATAGGTCAGTTTTATTCCTGTTTTGAAGATATAGGAAAAAATGACAAGACATTGCCAATCCAAGTGTAGATTCCCAGGAGTTCTGACAAGCCCAGTCTCTCACTCTGACCATTATACAACATTTCTTCATCTTAAACACAGAGATATAAGGCTGCATAGACTTTCATAAACTTATTAATCTTTCAAAGCTCTACACTACAGACCAAGAAGTCCAGGGAACAGATCATCCATCCTGACAGAGAGCTGATGATAGACAATTTCAGCTCATAAGCGAAAAGAAAAGCAATTTCTTCTGCTTTCTAAATACAAAAGGAAAAGCAACTTTTTCTGCTTTCTAAATACAAAAAAAATAGTAAAAACTCCAAACACCTTTTTTTGACAGCTGACTTGTTCTTGTTGTCTTCTTATTCTCTTTTCTTCTTACTCTCTTTATCGCAGTGCAGTTGGAAAAGCCTATTTCTGGACTAGTTTGTTACAACACAGCACTATATGCATGAGGATGAAGGGAGAAAACCAAGGGAAGGGGGAGACACAGAAACAGGTTCTGACATCTAATCAGACCTGCTGTATCGATTTTGCAACTTTAGCTTTGGCGCAAATCAGAGAAACAGACACATTACCATCGGGAATGCGCCGTTCCCGGGAGGCAGGCGGCTCCGGAGGCGCTCCCACGGCCACGCAAACAGGCGGCCTGGATGCGCACACACGCGCGGCCCTGCGGATGCACGCTCCGACGGGATGCGCGGGCTGGGCGAGGCGAGACAACCAGCTGCTCATCAGGGAGGCTGCAGGAGCCACACGATCCCCATTTCCAACAAGATGAGAATTCCAGAGCAAGCCAGCGAACTAATGAGCTGCCCGCACTGGAAAGCTGTGTTTCAATTAACCACAGCAGCCCCTGCCACACCCACATCCTTCCAGCAGCATGAAAAAGGAGAGGGATAAACAGGGACCGTGTTGTTTCTGGGTCTATTTTCTGCATGAAGGGAAAGGGAGGAGGCTGTAAAAGGGACGAGGGCAATTCTGGCCCTACTTTCTTGGTTTGCAGTTTCTTTTTCATACTAATGGAAGGAGCAATTGAGAGCACTGAAACCAAAGCTGCCTGCTGAGGCACAGAACAGGCAATGCCACCATGAAGTCCTTCCACGTTTTCCAGGCAGGAGGAGACAGCTCAGGTGTACAAACACTCAGTATGCACCCAGCTTCCACTAAGGGTACACAGAACTGATTAACAAGGCTGAAGGGGGCTGTTTGGGTGGACTGGCAGGTGGACTATATGACCATTACTTGAGCAAAATCACTATAAAGCATTGCCATGGGAAGAGCTACAGGAGGAGGATGTTCAGCTACTCTTTACACAGAAGTTCATTACATCTTTGCTTTCTTGAGGGTCACATCATAGTCTCCATCCCAGACAGGTTCTGACTTGCGCGTATCATCTTTCTTGTGTGGGGAATCAGTCCTTTCCCTTCAGCCCAAGACTCAGGTCTGTGATCCCCCTCCAGACCACCTAGTGAGACTGAATTCATCCCAAGTTCAGCACTGCTGCTCCCTCTGGAAGGGCAGTGAGTGTCAAACGAGGGCCACACAGCTTTCAAACAGCAACACTGCCCTAGGTTACAATGTAAGATGTGCCCAAAGTATGTATTCTGTCACCATCTTCATGAGCTGTTGAAACCAGGTGGGGCAGTGTTTCCCTTGCCCCTCCCTCTGGACAATCTTCTGTTAATGGGCCATCAATGCCTTGCCCCATGACCCACAGGTAACTCCCTCTGGGAGCTGTCTCTGTTTAATGGGCAATCAAGGACCCACCGTGTGACTCATAAAATTACATCATTCCATTGTGAGATGCTCCGCCCACGGGGAGGAGCCAAGCATTCCCACCTGGATATAATCTGGGATTTCGGACAGCACTACACCTTATCCACTGGACTCCCACAGGACAAGAGCTACCAGGCCTTTCTATGGGATCACTGCTTCAAGAAGACCACTTCATCTGGACTGCTACCACCACCCTAACCAACAGGGTGTCAGGTTCAGACTCTGTCTGTGGTCTTTTGTACTATTGCTTTTATTTTATTTTACTTTACCTTTTTTTTCCCTCCTGTTAAATTGTATTTTTGATTTGGAGTCTCTCACTGGTTTTGCTTTCAAACCAGTACAAACACCAAACCAGGGACACCAACAGGTCTGATAGTTCTTTGCTCCCAAGTGAATTTTGCTGTAGCCCTCATCGTCTCTTGATGTGACCAAGAGTTACCTTCCCTGCCATGTCCCTCCAAGTCCCATATGACTGAACCAGGCTGCCTTCCTGAACAACTCAAACCAAGACGCACGTTTTCACCCTGCTTAAGGGAAGCTTCTCCACACATACTTACCTGCCTGGAAATCTTCACACATTTCCCTATCTTATCCTGTAATCTAAGCCCGCCACACTCCTGAATAGACAGAGATAATTTTAAAAGAGGCTCTTCAAATACTCAAAGCGCCTGCAGGATTTCACACACCTCTGTTATTGCTGCGCTCCCAGCAGCTCACATCTGTGAGCAGTTTGTCTGGTTGGTTTCAGCCAGGTTGTCTGCTCCGGTCTCACTTCTCGTCTTCCCAGGGAGCGAGCCTGGGAGAAGTGTGGTAGCATGTCTAATGAGTGCTGCTGTGCTGTGTGTGGAGGCTCGTCAGTCACAGCCCACAGCAGCATGCCCAGGTGTAAATTAACCTGTTGCCTGCCCGCCCCACACCTGTCAGATCTGTGCTGCTCAGAGTACTCTGCCAGTGTTCAACAATCGCACTGCACTAATGGGACGAGATCTGCAGGGAGAGCCAAGGCATTTTATCTGGCCGCCTTCCCTCAGTCTGATTTGAAGTCTTGTAAGAGAAAGAGCACAGACTGCTGCATGTCAAAACACACCTCAACGGCTGTGGGAGCTGAGCAGGCAGTCACTTTCCTGGAGGGAGAAACCACTGCAGAGAAAGGGATGGAGGTGTCACCCAATGCAGCATCCCACCCTCTGTGTACAAATCTTGCCTTCAAGTGGGACTGGGAGAACCGAAATCACCCCACATGCCTGCTAAGAATCAGCTTCCTGTTACTCACAGCCTGGTTGCATGAAAACCATTTGGGAGTATACATTCCCTGTTAGGTCTACCTATCACTGCTTTTCAGGCAAAATGATTCAGGCATATCCAGGGGTAACTAAGTTGAAGAAAGCATTGTGGCATGGAAACGATCTAAATAACACTCATTTTCTACCTTTTGAGTACTTGACTTTACAAACCTACTAACATATCCTGAAGGTATTTTACACACATATAATGCACATGAACACACCTGGTAAAGCTGCACTCATCCCCTGACATGGAAGTAGAAAGCATTGTACACAAATACACACAATATCTCTCCCTTCCACTTGCAATATGCTTGCCATATGGTGCCCTGCCCTTAGCCTTGTGTAGCCTGACCAGTTAAATACAGACTGTTCAAAGGTGCCCAGACAAAAGAGATGTGTCTGCTCAGCCCAGTAAGAAAGGTCAACCCTACCTAGCCCCCAGGCTTTTGTGTACACAGGCATTCAGGCAGGCACTCCAGCACTGTATGGTTGTACTCACATTGCACATTGAGCTGCACCAGGGCTTCCCGGGGTCTGATGTTAAATCCATTGTACCTGGCTGTCTGGCACTTATAGGTCCCGCTCATTTCTCGGCTCACACTCTCCAGGTGCAGTTTCCCATCGTATGTCTCCATAGTCACTGTCCCTGAAGGCATGGGGGTTTCCTTATCTACCCGGGACCAGATGATGGGTGGCTTCGGCTTTCCTCGAACCTCGCACTGCAGTTCGGCCCTGGAGCCTTCCCGCACAGTGATGGTGGACTGACCCTTAGGGACGCTGATTGTTGGTGGCACTAAACAAGAGACAAGAAGGGAATCATTTTATACTGGGTTTTCAGCAAGGAATATTCTTCAGATGCTTCTGACTGAGTCACACCAACAGCCTTGAACTCCAAAGGTTTCCACTTGAGACACTGCAACTGCTCTATGAACACACCATTCATGCAAGTTATTCTACAGGGTCTAGAGCTTCAGGGTACCAAGGAGAATTCCAGCCTTTCCAACAGTGTGTCCCAATATCAATGGCAAGGGCCAGCTGTATTGGGGCAGACTCCAGGCTCCCATCCCTCTGTTTGCAAAATGCTATCCAGCTGCAGGGATAGCATCAAGGAACAGAAACAAAGGCAAAAGCCTCTTTGATCCATTTCTCAATTTCTGGTCAGTGAATTTCTCACGTGGAACTGCAGTCTTTTGGCCAAAAATAGAAGTCATATCTGCTGAGGTATCTAAACACCTTACCCATGTCAGACCAAAACCAAGACTTAAAGGCTAAGTACTTGTAGATCCCGTCTCCAGCCTTCTCAGAGGTCCAAGATCCCTGTTTGTTCCTAAACCACAGCAAGGAGTCAGTTCTCTGTTCAGTGTCTTTGCTTATTTTACTTTTATTGCATATTTCACTTTTATTGTTTATTTTGCTTTTATTGGTGAATGCACTGTGAATTTCTCACATAATAAACCTCTGGTTCATCTGAGTGAGAGATGGGTCCCAGCAACAATCACTCCTGGCATCCCTTCAAGGATGGGAAGAGCTCACCCAGCAGAATTGCTGCCGAGCTGAGGCTAGAGTCAGAGCCACAGTAACACCCAAAGAAATATCCAGATATCAACTGACAACCAAAACTTCGCTGATAAACAAAGCTTAAAAGAAATCCAATGAATACAGGGTACAGAGATGTCAGTGGAAAGAGGTTTGCTGTTCACATCCCCAATTCCACCAAGAACCCAGGAACAGGACTTTTGTGCTAAACCACACTTAATGTTGACAATTTATTTGAGTTAGACTTCAGAGTCAACAGTTCAGCTGAAGTAAATATGGTCACAATCTTTTCTGAAAGCTCCTTTTTCAGCCCTTCCTGCTGACAGTGGCAACACTTGGCTTGACACTTCCATAAATGCAAGGACCATGTACTTCGTTTCCATTTAAATCAAAATATAGGACTTCAGAAGCTGTAACAAGCTGGTCTGACCAACATTAGCTCAATTCAGCTCCAGCAAAGGAGTGTGTGCTATGGTAATTGTACATGTTACAGCCTGCAGCTCTTTATGAACAAATTTAGGATGGATCAAGCCTAATCTCCCTCTGCAGTGACCTCCCTATGCAACAGGGAGGCCACATTTTCAATTTGCAGGTCTCCTGTGGGCTGGGGAATCTCATCACACCCTGTCCTGCACGGTGTGAAAGGACGGCAGCACTTTCAGTGCTGACGCTGCGGGCAGCCGCTCACCTGGCGAGCAGCAATTTTCTCCACAGGTAAAGTTGTAAATTGCATTTGAAGATTTTTTTTTTTTTTTAATTAAAGCTATCTCCTTGGAGCTGCTCGGTGGAGGCAGCCACTTTGATGAGCTCAGGCTTTTCTCAGTGGGGAAACATGGAGCCACTGCTGCTGTCCTCTTGCTCTGATCCTGTGGTCTGGGGAAAACCTGGTGTTTTATATGGGAATCACATGTTGGAGGTGGCTTGTTGCTGATTGTGGGGATGTTACGTGTTGGATAGCCTTGGCTGCTGCATGGAGGGCTGCTCCAGCAGGGATGGCTGTGTTCGTTCCCTGGGACACAAAGTGGTCCTGCTGGCCCAGGCTGCCAAAGAGAGGCTTCAAAATGCCCCAGGCTGCCCTCCTTCCCTTCCTCACTGGCTGCATCCACACAAGCATAGGGACTCACTCTCCTCCGGACAGGCACAGCGCAACCTGTCACCACAGACACCTCCTTTAAGGCAGCAACTGGCTGGTGCTTGGACCAACATCTGCACTGACAGACACTGCCAAGCCTGTTGGTGGGTCTCCCAGCTCTTCACAGCCTCCTACTCTTGGAGTCTTAAACACAACTGCACTCTGCCATCTAGTGATCTTGGGCAAACAGAGTTGTTCCAGGTGGTTATCAGCCACGTAAGTTTGGGAGAGCCCATTTTGCACCAGGATTGGCGAGTGCCCCCCAGTTTTGTTCCCTGTTGGTATAACAGGGTTGGTGTCAGCTGGCATGGAGAGGTCCTGCCTTCCATGGCTGTCCACAGAAGGAAGGACCATTCTCCAGTGTTTAGTGGATCCATGGCACCGTCAGGGCTCAGTCTCCAGGCTGCCAACAAGAACTGGATGCAATCCTATGGGGAGCAGGCTGGCCCCAGTATTGCTAATGGGAGACAAGGGCTTCCCAAAGCATCAACAGTAGATGCAGCACTTTTTTCTGGGCAGGTGAAGTGAGCAGCATTCAGAATCAAGAGTGAGACCAGCCTGGTCTGTGGATCCAGCACAACCAGGGACTGAGAAGTAACATTCTGTGAAGGTGCAGGTCAAAATCTGTGGGAAGCTGACTCCCCTGAGGAGTCTTCCATCAGATTACTAACGCAGTGCTTCTTTGTGCTGTACCCTCATGGTCCTGGAAAGGCAGCACAATGACATGGATGTAATGGAGAGCACAGCTGGACCTACCACTTCCCCAGAAACAGAAAGACAGCCCTAAGACTCTATATTTTAGTCCCCAAAGTGACTGACAAACACTGACATATTTGTCCTGTCCTCACTGAGCCATGGGGTGAAGCTCTGACCCTGATTTTAGGAGGAGGCATTTATAACACTGGGACTCCCACAGAGAGTGCCCAAGACAGACTGCATTTGCAATCCAGCAAACATTAAGCCTTCATAGAATTTGTATCCTGGACAAAACTCTGAAAAAAGGTACATTCCTCATAAACAATGCCAAAGAGAAGAAAGAGCAGCTTTCTTTCTCTTTTACTCTCTTCTAAGCAAAGGGACACTCAAAATTTGCTGAAATACCACCACTTCTTCTTTTCTTCACAGTGTGGAGGTTTGTTTGAACAATCACACTGTAAAGCTGTCTCTGTAGCTTTGACTGGAGTGCACTTTGGACTTTTCACAGGGAGAAAATATAAAGGAAGATGTGCTTGGTACATAATACATCTGACAGAGAAGTTGTAAGTATTACCCATCTCCAATCTGAGCCAAGTGCCTGCCTGAGGATGTAAGACCATTCTCCACTAGCATTCAAGACATGCATGTGAGGTTTTTCAAAAAAGCCAGAGGCACAGGGCTGTGGGGCAGCCAGTGATGACAAACACTCCTCTGGGGTCCCCAGCTGCCAGAGAGAGGCTCACCTGTCTCTGAGGAGATGTTCACCTCCACACTGAGGTCAGGAATGGGTGCTCCCTGGAAGGTAGCCACGCACAGGTAGGTGCCATAGTCACTGAATCTCAGGTCAATAATCTCCAAGCTGCAGGTCACAGGTGGGAGCTCGGGGTCATTGCGGGTGATGAGCAACCGGTCTGAGAACCTGGCTGGTTTTCCATTCTTGTACCACGAATAGACAACCTTCTCCTGGGGGACAGCATCTACATGGCATGAGAGCTTCAAGTCCTGGCCTAACTGGATGGTCTCGCTCTCTTTGATCACATCAGGAGTGATTTGGAATGTGGCATTCTTCATGGCTGAGATGAACAGAAGGACAAAAGTGGTTAGGGATATCAAAGTATCTTGCAGGGGACAGGAAAACTGTTCTTTGCTCCTCAGGAAGGCAACATTTCCATGCAAAATCTGCCCAGAGACCTCTCCCACTTGTATTCCCACAAAATGTCCCAAGGGCCTCATATCTGGCAGTCTGGGACCATCCAATTCAGGATAATGCTACAGCCCAGGAAGAAGCTGCAAGCAGTGCTTGCATAGCTGTTGGTCTGGGAGCAGAGAAACTTGCACAGGCACCTCTTCAGAATATTAATTACTGCTAAATATCACATTTGCCCTCAGCTGTACAAGAACAGCCAGGAGGAATGCAATTCCCCCGCTCCCTGAAAACACATGCTCAGAGAAAAACAGCAACTTACACCGCACCAGCAGGTTCACAATCTTCTTTGCCGGGTTCCCCACATTGTTGATGGCCGTGCAGTTGTAGTAGCCCGAGTCCTCCACGCGGATCCTCCAGATGGTGAGGTTGCCCCCCTGCACGAGGCTATTGGGAGGCATTGGGCCAGGAGAGTGGGACCAAACCACTTCTGGCTGTGGGTCACCACCCGTCAGAGAGCACTGCATAGTGATGTTATCACCAGGATTGACCACCAGAGTCTCATTGACGGACAGCTTCAGAGCAGGTGGGGCTGGAAAAGCAGAAAGAGGCACACTTCAGAGCTTCAGAAAGGCCCATCCACTTGCCTGTGCACAGCTTCATACTTTTTATGATTTGTTCTTGTTGATGGCTGGTTTGAGCAGGGACAGCTGCAAAGATCTATGAACTGATTACAATATGAGGTGTTTGTGAATCTAAAGCATGATCATTACCTTGTCTTTGAGTGAGAACACTCTGTTCTTTTATGGCTAGGAAACAGAACAGGCAGGACCTCACAGTGCCCCAGAAAACACTTCTATCAGTAGTTCTTAGGACTTAGCAGCTGTGACATTTTATCAGTGCTCAGTGCAGGTTCTCTACGGCTTAGGATGCAGGTCAGAAGAAAAGCCGATAAATCCACTCTGCACATATAGAGGTGGCAAAGAGGCAACAACTGGCAGTGAAAAACCAAAGGCCTGGAGTTTCTTGACTCCTGACGCAAAAAACTGCAGCCAGGCATAAGGGCAATGGAAGCCTTTGTAGCCTTGATGGAGAGGTGAAGGAGAAAGGACAGCCTCAAAGGAGCCTGCTTGAACCCAACCACTGCTTGTGCTCAAGGACAGCTGGCATTAAATCACCCCTCTCATTCAGAGTTTTCATCTCAAGAAGCGAGCTTTAGGGAAGGTCTAGTACTAAAAAAAGCTATCCTCAGCTATCCCATGATATGCCTCTCTATCTCTCACACCCAACTAGACATCTTTGAGAGGTAAAGGCTTTGCCAGGCAGATAGTCCTTGCAGCTTGGAGACTGATGTGGAGGACCAGGACCTGTCTGCACCTTAACAGACCATTATCAGCAGCTCTGAACCTGCTCTTAATCTCCTTCCCCTCCTCAGGTGTCTAATATGCTTTTCTGTACACCTGGGGGCTATCACAATCACAGCAATTCTCCTTCATATTCAGTTGAGCTGAGACTGATCAAAGCGTCTCAACAACCTCTCCTTTGAATGCCCTGTTACCTGCTTTCTGATTTATTTTATTTCTGCACCCTTCCCACTACAGCCCCCTCCAGGACCTGATCCAAAATCCTCCCCTTTGTATTCTCTGTTTCATTCCATGAAAAGTCTTTCAAAGCCTCTATGAGCACTATCACCGGCTCCATCCAGATAGAGCTGAGAAAGTAGCAGTCCCCAGCAAAAAAGGAGGGAGTATGTTTTAAGTAACAGCCATAATAATGCAAAATAAGACATTGTTCCATATTCATGAAGCCTGATTTAACAGCATCATTATTTCTGCCTCTTCTCTCCCTGGACCCTGTGTTAATGAGCTGTGCTGGATTTGTGTTGGATCTCTGAATTACAGCCCATACAAACTAGGCGAGGAGAACTCTTCTCTCCTCAGCACCAGTGCCATAATTTAGTAGCACAACTACTGCCATGCTGGGATATTGCTTTGGTGTACTGAATATAATGTCCTCCCTGGCCACTGCACATGCTATTTGTGTCAGAGGTGGCCAGCTATGCCTAAGGAAGAAGGTGGCTCTTCTGCTACCTGCACTGGCCAATTTGAGGCCCGTGGTTGGAGCCTTTGAATTTCAGGAGGCCACAGCCTGTACTCAAAGGGACTTTGGCAGGTCTCTTGGCAGGAGTCTTGTAAATAGTGTGCAAGGGTTAATGCTCATTAAATAGCAAAGGAAGGATTTGTACATCCTCACCAAGCTCCAGATGGTTTCATGAGATAGTATGAAGCCCAGAAACGCAATAGCTCAACTCACCGTGGTTGGGCAGGACACATTCCTGTCACTAACTCTGTAGCTGACACCAAATAGCTGTTTCTGCCCTCGGACATTGAACTGGTCTCAGGTTCACAGAGCACAGACAAACTGGCAGATGCAGCATCTGGCCTGGGAATCTCCAGCCATCCCTGTCAGAGACAGAGAAAGCCTGAGACCAGCCCATGTCCAGAGAGAAGGTGTCAGAGTTGGGGAGCACAAACCAGACGTCCTGCAGGCTCTGTTTAAGATTTAGGGCTCTTGCAGATTTAGGGTTGGACGTGCAAATATCTGACCCACACTCATCTCACCCACCTCTGGGCAAGGCAGCATGTTAAAAAGGTGACATGCTGGTGCGAACACTGCATCAGGGCAGGCTGTGTGTGTATGCATGAACGAGGCAGGGAAAATGCAAATCTGCCACCTGCACAGCTCCAGGAAGCAAGCTCCCATGACATGTCCCAAAACGGAGCCTTGGCTGTGACAGCCTGCGTGGGCTACCACTCCCCACTCCCACTCCTGTCACCAGACAGGGGTTAACAGACTGCAGACATTGTTATGCAGGAGATGATTCTCATTTATTTGTAACCTGTGGCAACTCCTTTTGTTCTTGGCTCAGAAAACCTGCTGGCGGAGTCTGCCGAGCAGCGAGGGGACCATTAAAAACAAAGAATCGCTTTCAATTCCCTTTGAAGTCCAATTTGCTGCAGTAAAACTGGAGGAGAATTAACCAGCTGGGCTGCTTAATTTTGCAGAAATTGAGGAAGGGGGAAAAGTTAGGCTGACCCTGCTGGAGCAGGTGATGGCAGCCTGGTGCTGAGCTGGCCCTGTGGCTCTGTAGACCCAACCTGCTGCTCTAGAGCCAGGCAACAGCAGCAGAACAGAGAGGGAGCAGGGACATCTCCTTCCCACTAAGGTTCCAGACAAAGAACTCATTCCCTGCTGCAAGGCCCAAGCTGCTGAATAGAGTTTGGGAGAAGTCTATCTCCTTACCAGAGACTATGATCTGCCCAAAGGACACTGAGGAGCCAGCTGAGGAACAGCAAATGAGCTGAGGAGATTCCCCTGGCCTAAGCTGACCTGACCTGACCCACCAATTCACCTCAAGGTCTGTAGTGCCTGGACTTATAAATATTTAAGAGAGAGAAATTTCCAAGCTTTTCAGCACCCTTTGGGCCCTTCTCAGTTATAAAAGCAAAGGCATCCTGAGTGAAACTGCTCAGGATTCTGAGCACAGCCAAGTCTAGAGAAGCTGTGAAAGCAAAAGCGGAACAGAAAAGACCTAGGCAAAAAAAGAGAGAATTAAAGAATTTCATTTAAATATTTCCTCATCTATGCACAATACTACCTACAGGGCAAGTAACCCATATAATATTTCATGTTAAATATAGTCGTGCTATTTAACACAAACCCCGCTCACACTGCAATACCCGCTTCATTTTCACTGCCAATTTTTAATACAATTTGCTAAGAACACATTTTCCATGGCCCCTTTGAGCTTGTAGTGCCAGGCTCCACTGTAACTATGTATAAATATGCATCTATAATTAAAAAACAGGAAAAAAACCCCACCCTAGATAGATGTGCTTAGGAAGCTGGTGTAAGTTGATCCATATCGCTGACTTGTCATCGAGTACAACCTGAAAATACATTTTCCCCATTCACTTAGTACAGGGGCTGGATTGAAATGAAGAGTAGTTTGCCTGCACTTGGGCTGGCAGGGGGAGTGGACATGAAGAGAAATTTGATTTTCTAACTCTTCAAAGGTAAAGGTAGAAGTTTTTAAAAGGGAATATTTCAACATCTGCTACACTCTCATCCTGAGAGAAATTCAGTTAATAGGGTGAGTTGTTCAAGGCATGTTCAGAGACCTTACTACAAAGAGAATACTTTTTTCTGACATTAGCTATAATTCACTTTCTTAAGCTCATTATTTTTCTTCTTCCTATATGAAATGAGGCAACCATTGTTCAGCACCTTGGAACTCAGATCAATAAACATAATTTAAACAGTATCAACAATATCCTGTCAACAGTTAACAACATCAAAAAAAGTTCTGTTTCCACTGCACAAAGATGACACAAGGGATGCAAACTGCTTTGTGTTATATTAGAGAGGTGAATAATTCAAGCAGCTACAATGCCTTTCTCTCTGATCATGGAATACTCCAGGGCTGGAAGCAATTTCCTGACATTTACTTATTATTTGCAAATACTCAACACGCTTGGGGGCCTTCCAGGTGGGGATTTTTTATTGCGTGTGTGATTTTGGTTTTGGCTTTTTTAATGGACAGGTTGCAATCAAGTCCTTGCCAGTATTTGATATGTGACACTCAGTTATTGTTCACTTACTGCACGTCAAGCAAGAGGCACCAAACTGAGTCTGCTCACAACTGGAGGTGCCCCCAAGCACTGCCAGTATGAGTATGAGTGTAAAATTTATTTATTGGGAAGGCACTGGAGATGTATGCTTTCCACAAACTCTGGCACCAGCAGAGCCTGTTACCTGGGAGGTGCTTAGAGCACAGCCTTGCAAATCAGGCTGGAGTCACACAAGGATGAATTATTTGTAAGAACTCCTGCAGCACTGCCCCACTCTGACTGTATCAAATCTATTTTTAAAGTCACTTAGAATTATAAATAAATAAAACAGTGTAGGAATTAGAAGCTACATAGTGCCTCAACACCTCCACGTAGTCTGTTTTAATGATCTCATGGCAGGCTGGGCCAAGGCAGTGGCTACAGGCAGTGCTACAAGAAACTAGAGCAGCCCTGGCCACAAGACTTGCATGTGAAGGATCTGTAATCCCAGCAGCCACGTAAATGAGGCTGAGGTGCTGCAGGCCCTGGACAGAATGCTGTGTTATCCTCCTGGAGGAGTAATGGCTGCTGAGGAGGTGAAGGGTCAGAGGGCTGCAGGGACCCTTCACGTTCCCTCTTACCTGTGGTGTTTGTGAGCTGGAAGGTGATGGATTTGTCAGGGATACTGCAGACATTGCGGACAGACACCTGGCATGTGTAGCTGGCATAATCCTGAGGTCGAAGGTTCTTCAGCTTCAGGACTTTGGTTTCACCCTGGGATTTGGGAAAAATAGGGCCAAAAAATGACACAGGTGTCCAAAGCACAGATCATCATTCCAAGCCCATATCCTGTCCCAAAGTTTACAGATTACCAGCAGCTCCCATGAAAACCTTAAGGAACTGTGCAGATTTCAAGCCCCCGCAGCTCTATACAAAGGAGACACAAAATGTTTGCAGTGGTCATTTCACCTCCAGAGTTTCACAGAACAGCCATTAACTGTCTGACATGACCTGAAAGCACTGCCAAACAGGTCTGGGCATAATTTCTCATCAACTACTGCCAGAAACATCTTGTAGGACATGACAAACACCTTAGTCATCCCAGAACAGACCCTGAGATCTAACCCTGAGATGTCAGTAGGAACCCAAAGGAAGTCACTGGGGACTCAACATTGTCAAACCAAAGTATATGAGAGCAGATTGAGGCATTAATACTGGCCTAAATATGACAAGTTAAACAGTTGTGCTCTGGAAATCTGCAGTACAGGAGGAAAAAAAAAATTCAGAGAAATACTCAAAGAACTTCCAAAACTTTCTGATCCCTCTTCTCCAGATTCTAATCTCATTTATGCTGATGTAAATCCAGAGTGACTGCAGAGACTTTGATAGCCTTTTCTCATTCTAAGGTAACAAATAAAATCACTGCCTGCACTCCATTAGTTACTGGCTTGTTATAGAAACAGAATCAAGTTGTTACATTAACAATAGACGTGTTCTGTAGACTTTTATTTATGGAATGCAGAAAGCTCTGAGAATCATCCTATGGTTTGCACACCCTGCAACTCGTATGTCTTCTGCTGACAGCTTGTTGCTGTTGTGTTCTCCTTGCGTCTGTCTAAATCTCTTTTGGAGAAACCATTCCATAACTGCCTGCAAGTGTGAGGAGGTGTCAGCATGACAAATCCTCCTGAGGACAACCTCAAGGGACTGGACAATGAGCTCAGGAATGCTAATATGCCGAGAACAAGGATGTGAAGTAAGTAAATTAGAATGATAAAGCCTAGGACACCAATAACCCTAGGAAAGTCCTGTCCCCTGAGAACTGTTGCTATGCCACACAAATCATGACATAAATATACAGCATTTATGATATGCATGTCATCTACATACATACTTACAGGGTCATGTGTATCCTGTTTAATTATTACTGAATTTAGGTATATGTGTATAAACCCTTAGAGTAAGTAAATTTTAAAAAGCTTAAACAGTGAAGTCTTCACCTCATTTTTAATGTAAAAGCCTATTCAAACCTGACACTGATAGAGGTTCATCTCTAAGACAACACTGCAAACTCCAGCGAAGGGTACTTTGTTAAACATTCCAGCAAGATTTTCCCCTTCCAACAGTTGTTGCAGAGGTGTGTTTTTGTTAACTTCAACTCTTACCAGTCCAAACTTACAGGCTTATGGTGGTGTTAAGGAGAGGACCGCCAGGGCATGCCTGTCTGAGCACAGTAATCCTAACACCCTCTTTCAGAGCTGGGAATGACCCATCGTGTCAGCAGCATTGCCTGACAAGAGCTGCAGCATGCTGGGTCATTTAAACATTAATGTTGCAACACAGTGAATTTTTGCCAGATGCCTTATTTAGCTAGAGAAAATATCCCAAGTCCTAAGACATCCTCTGATTAGGCAACATCTCCTGTTAATTACACTGAGCCTAGTGAAAACCGGAAGAGCCCATGGTGGCTTCCTCCAAGGCCAGGCATGTCCTAATTGGGAGCCACAGAGCACATAGGCAAAGCTGTCTTCAGGGCCAAACAGCAGCGCTGACCTACAGTGTTTCTGCAATTCTGCCACTAACCTGCAGCTCTCTCCTCCCTCCTCATCCCCCTGAATATTTCCATTTGGATGCCCATTCCCATGACCTACAGAGATGGCGTGTTTCAATAAAATATGAACATGACTACATTAACTTAAAGGTTGCCTGGGGCATTGCTCAGAAATCAAACTCAGCCAGAATGTGCTCTCGGCCCAGCTTTGGGAACGCAGGAAGGTGCTTAGGATGAAATAGGTGCCCTGGGGAGCTGCCCTTTCAGCCCTCCCTTCCCACCCATCCCTGCCATGTGCTCCCTAGCAGCCTTGCTGGAAGTACTGGGGCTGATTAGCATCTAAAGGACATTCGGATCCCAAGCTCAGCTCAAGGCAACATGCCCAGAGTGCCCTAGCGAAAGAAAAGTTCCCTTCCACCTCCCATTGCATTGGCACGCTAATTACTGTGAAGAAAGTGGTGTTTACAGGGGAAACCTGGTTGTGCAGGGCAAGAACAACACAGGCAAGCAGGAGAAAGAGAAAAGATGTGGACACCTTGTCACAGGACAACAGTCAGGAAGCGCTCAGGCAGTTGGGCTCCCCATTACTTGTGGCCATTAGAAAAAGGTCATGGCAATGAGCAATGCCTCCATTTGCTCACACTGCTAAACAGGAAACCCTTCCCTAATATATGGAGCCTGGGCACTCAATCAAGAAAAAAAAAAAAATTAGTAATGGGAGATAGAGGAAATCCAATCTTGGGATTATTTGCATTTTAGTCTCAGCCATCCAACAGCTGCGTAACCTCAGTAGGGGAGCTGTGTCACTGCTCTCAGGGACAGTGATAAAAAGGGAAAGGCCCTCCTAGGCCACACTCCTCCCTACTGCTCTGCTTCTCTTGTACCCTGCGAATTTGCATGCAGAAGGAAGGTCTACCAGCCCTTCTGGAGGCAGCGGTCCTTGCAGTGGCCACCACCCTCTCCCCAGCATCACAATCCAAGCAGGGAAGGAAACACCACCCACTACAGTGCCCTACATCAGCAAGACACTCAACACAAGTCAGCAGAGGTTTGCTTATTTTCACCTGTGTGTAAAGGGGTTCATAGATGTCCACACCATTGTCCTGNAGCTTGGTCTGTGTGTACAGCCTGCAGAGCAGGTGATGCTCCAGGTACCACTGAGGAGAGGGGAAGGTGCC
This sequence comes from Oxylabes madagascariensis, assembly GCA_013400675.1. NCBI lineage: Eukaryota > Metazoa > Chordata > Aves > Passeriformes > Timaliidae > Oxylabes > Oxylabes madagascariensis. Next base: position 86,370 of record VYZR01034091.1, read on the forward strand.
ACACATTTGGCTGATGACAACTGCTGATTTAAGAGCTGATCTGAGGGCAGGTAATACAACCAATATCTAAAGGGAACAGACAGGAGAAGCCAGAATTCTCCCGCTCACCACACAAACCTTCAGAGAACAGAAAGCAGTCTCTGGTTTGCAGATCACCACACAGTCCTCAAAAAACCATCTGCCTGTCACATGTGTCTCAGAGCAGTGGGCTGCCTCACCTTCCCCAATGGCATCCCCCCTACAGAAAATCACCATTTTCTACTTCAATGAGAGGTCAGAAGGATCTCAAAAAGCTCTGTTCCATCATAATTTCTGCATTTTCCAGTTCTCAAATCCCTCCTGAAATCATGGGGCTTAACCAATGTCTGTGAGATGTCTGTACAAATGATATTATGAACCTTCAATACAAGGAATGAAAGTAAAAAATCAGGACAAGATCAAGGAGCTGAGTTGGAAAGTCTTCTAGACAGAGCAAATCTCGTGGGGAGTCATGGGAATATGAGATGCAAAACACTGTAATAGGTATGTATAATTTCTCTCTCTTCTGTTAAATATCCTCTGTGTATTTTCTTCGAAGCCTTTATCAGCTGTCCTTCTTCGGCAACTTCTAGTCACTGCAACTCCCATTACCCCTCCCTACGCTGATCAGATTCTTTTGTTCTCTTTCTTTACAGAAGATGCTCCTTTCAATTCCCTTATTGCACCTGCACCAGACACACAGCCACCCTGACTGAATCAATGGTTATCAGTGGCTACACTTGCAAGGACAGAAGCAACAGCCCTGTAGGGAGAGGACTTTCTCCATCCACACAGGTCATACTGCTCCCCTACAGTTGCCCACCTGCTAAAAAGGGATGATTTTCTCACAAGTTGCAGCATGTATCCATGTTTGAACATCAAGGTAGCCTGGGGGACACCTGAGAGGCAGCGGATCTTTCCCTTCACAAAACCACTTTGAGACTGAGGTTAAATATAAGGATCCCTTTGGACAAGAAATGGCCGTCTAAAATGGAAATCAGTCCCTGTGTCTTTAAGTATGTCTTATAAGGCACCTCTTGAGCTCAAGTTGAAGCAATTCTCTGTTTTCAGGAGTGTTATGACCCTACCTTCAGCTGCAAGGAAACTGAGGTACTTGTACCCAGTATCCTCTTGTGCTGCCAGCATGATCCTCTGCACATGCTAAGGTTCTCACCACCTCCTGCCCTCCCATGCCATGTAGTTTTCACAATATTTTATTTTACAGATTTGGAAATATGGAGATTTAACTTCCAGAAAGGAAGAAGGAAGCAGGGATGAGTTTCTGCTAACATGTCATTCAAACAACGTATGCTCTCTTCTGAATCACAAGTGTCAACTTGTGCATTCGCATCTTTTAATGAGCTGTGTGTTCGGCAGACAGCAATTGTTATGCGACCTGAAATTTTCCTTCTTGACCACAGCTCAGAGATATGAGTAGAGCCATTAATGGAATAATGACAAGACACAAAAAATATCCTAGAAAAAATATTCTGCCAACCAAAAAACACCCATGGCTGAAGAAAAACACATGCAGATGGGAAAAAAGGTCTCCTCTCCATACAATGCTGTCTTCATGTGACCATAGGGTGACTGAAGATCGAATTCTTTTGGACCAGGACCCTGAGTACCACCTCTCCTCTTTTCTTCCTTCTTTGTCCTTAACCCTCCTTTATTTGTTCAAACTTCACATGAGCGACTCTGTAGCTACCATCCTTCTGAGATTGTTTCTCAGCTGGTAAAACACTTCCCTTACTAACCAAAGAAGCTGCTCACCATTCCAGTCTTCTGCTTCCCAGCTACTTCCCACACACACAAAAAAACAACACCTTCTCTTTGCTTGCTAAAACTTTCCTTCTTTGAATCCTTCAGCCTTCTTTTGTAGCAGTCAACTCTAGGTCTAGGCCTCCTGAGAAAAGCTAAAATAAGGCCTACAACAATGTCTATGTCCTTGACACACGAGTAATGCCACTGATGCCAGTGAGCTGCTCAAATGATAAATTTGGCCCAAGGCTGTTCATGGAGATGATCACATGGGATATTTCATGCACAATAAAAGCTTGTAAACATTCATTCTTTTTTTTCTTTACTTTCTCTCTCTCCCACATGGAAACACTCAGAGCAGCAGCTGCCTCTCTACCAGTATCTAACCAATACTTTGAAGTTTCACTGATGCTCACTTGGGGCAGAGGAATATCATGCTACACAGGTTAGTGTTTCCAGCTTAATATCCTCTTGGCACCAGCGATGCTCTCTGTGCAACCTCACTGTCGAACACTAAAAGTATGACTGAGGACTAGCAGCAGCTGTCAAGGACACCAAGGTACACATGAGGGTGATTACTTACCTCTAACTACAAAATGGGATGCAGGAAAAGAAGGGGGGATTTTTCAAATTCTGGTTCATTCAGCTGAAGGTTGCCTGGGTGAGCGTTCAACAAAAGCTGTGGCTTTTCCCATGTGTTCCCTTGTACCTACTGCAAATACTAGCAGAAAATAGTCTCTCCTCCCCAAAAACCAAGTGAGCAGAACAGAGGTGCAGTACCAAGTCCATCTGCAGAGTAGATGTTAGTATGAGAAAGCCCTTGGCCACTCCAGTAGCCCCACAGTTCTACAGGTCAGAGCTGCATGAGGGACCACGGGACACTACATCACTCTAGCTCCAGCCTGCACTGCGGGAGCACCCTCAGGGCACGAAGAGATTCATGGCACAGTCCTGTTCCTTGAGACACAGGCCCTGGGAGGGTGTCACACTGAGCCTTGAGAAAACCAAGTATCCTTTGCAATGGAGAGTTATCATATGCCTCCACCACATGTAGGAGAATAAACAGGCGAAGCAGCCAAGCAGATCTAGGGTGGGTGCCAGAACTGCTCTAAATAAAATGATGCAATGCCAATGAAGAAACACTCATCCTATCCAGTGGCTGCTGTTGAAGTAATCCATTCCCACAGCCTAGATAGGATAGTGCCCACACTACACTACTCCAATAAAGGGTAGGGCAAGGAAGGAACAGATGGGAGCTACTCCCAGCAATATAGTGTGACAGTGGATCATGAACCTGCCAAAAACTAAAGGACGCCCAAGTCTGTGGCACATTTTTTGAGAGTCACATCACAGTTGGGCTGGACAGCAGGACTAAAAGGCAGCAGTCAGGCAGCAGTTGCTGTCAGCAAATGATCTGCCCAGACTCCAGGCACGTACTTGGGCTTTGAAGCTTGGAGGTTGTTCCACTGACAGACAACCACAGTGCCCTTCAGCTCAGAAGGAAGGACCTTCTTGCCAGGAAGAATGTAGAACAGCTCATGACAGGTTCAGGGACAGATTCAGCTGCTTTATCATGCTTCACAACTTTTTCCCATCAACCTCTTGCCTTCTTAGATAATATGAGTGAGGAGAGGGAATTGGTGTTAGCTGGGCTGAAGAAATTCTGAAAAGTGGATAGTCAAGGACAATCTAATGGTAATCTTCTCCAAGAGCGCAAAACACGTTGCCTAGACATTAAATCTTGAATTTCTCCCATTTGGGCCTTATGGAGTAAGTTTAATTTCCCTCCCTTTTGACCACAGTAGCCCAAGAATAAACATTAAGCCCACGAAAAAAACATTAAGAGAAACCCTCAAAACTTGAAGCCCAAGGTGGAAAACGACCAGCAGCATCTCCAGCACTCAACAAGGATGGATACCAGCCAGAGAAATGTTAAGTCACCTTCACATTCACCCTATCACAGCTCAGCCTCCTCAGCTGCACTCCAGAGTTTTCAGCTCTGTTTCCAGCATGCTACAGAAGTAGCAATGCTGGGAACAGGACACTGGTTTCAGGAACACCCCCAACATCCGGGGCACTACCAACTTCAAGAAACATTGCTTGCTTCAAGCTCTGTCGGCTTCAAAACAGACAAAGAAAGCAGAAGCCATGTCCAGTGCTACATCCCAGACAAGTGCTAGGGATCCCTGTCAGAGACAGACATCACGATGCCTAGGTAAGAATGACTCACAAGGACAGCAGAGCGACATTTTGCAGGGATGGATCTAATCTCCTAGGCAAAAACGACACTGGGGAGACCACGCCAGTCCCTCTGCTCCTGAATCAGTGCACGTGGTCCTAGGGCAATGCAGCTCCCTGCTGGCCCCGCAGCGAGGCAGAGACATGCAGTAGAACTGTGGGAAGGTCTGGGTTGCCGCTAAACGACTTACACTGCACATCTACTCGAATGGACTTGATGGCAGGGACCCCAACCCCATTTTCTGCTTTACAGTAATAGCGGCCCCCCTGCAGCCTTTGGATCTTCTCAATCCGAAGGGTCTCGTTAAGCACTGACGTCTCTTGGAATTTGTCCGACGCGCTGCCAGCAGTTTTGGTCCATCTCACCTGCATGACAAGAACAAGAGAAATGAAATCAGGGACACAAAATAGAGATCCCAAGATTCAGCAGAGTTCCCTTTGTTGCTCTTCTCCCTCCTCCCTGGCTACTTCAATAAAGAGGTCCTACAGCACGCCAGACTTACCAAAGCTCAACTACTGATCTCAGTATGTCTCAGTAGCCCAGCCGCTGATTCTGGTCCATCGCCAATCCCCACATCCAGGAGTCCAGGATAACCCCTCAATTCACCCAGACACACACTGCGTATTTGCCACTCCTGCTCTGATACTGCAAACCCAGCAACTTGCTCAGTTTTATGCCACTATCTGCAGAGCACAGGACTTTCAGCACTCAGCCTTGAGATGCCATGTGGTTGGTAGGCCACGACACCACAGCAGACATCAGCTCACTGCTACAGAACTTTTACTGCAGTCTACACTCACCTTTTTCTGGACAGCAAGGCTATTTCTGCTTTTTGCTTTTCCATGAGTGAGAAAATGCAGTTGCTATCTGACTCTTGCCCCTTTTCCACTGGGAACCTATGTGTATTTTATTTTTGTAAGTCATCCTTTTGCAGTACACAAGCTTTTCCTCTGTTTTTAAAGATACAGGAGAAAAAAAGGCAAAAAAAAATCTCTTCAGATTTCAAGCCACCTTTTCATTTCTTTGTCCTTATGTTACATGTCTTAAGATCCTGGCTTGCAGGGGCAACAGAGCTGCATGGTATTTCCTGGTGAATGGTGGCAAGAGGAGAGCAATCCCAAAGACTGAAGGGTTTCTCTTTGTCTGGAATGAAGTACAGCCCCCACAGTGGCAGTACAAGCTTCCTCCTTGTTTTCTGCACTCCACACAATGAAAGAGAGAGACAGCTTTTCTCAGTCCATTGGTTTCCTATATCTGCAACCTCCCTTCTGAAGGCTGCTGACTGCTGGCTTCCTACTCTGGAACAATTTAGACTCTGGAATTGAGATCCAGCAAGATCAGCCAGCAGAAAGAAGAGAGACTTTCATTCAGCATTGGCCATAGATAAGATGGACCAGATACCTTGGCCCCTCTGTCAGACTTTGCCTAAAGCTCACTGCCATCACCTGGTTGATGCTGCTGCTCTAGAAGGAGCAGGGGTGTGTACATCCCATCCCAGAGCACCAGGCTGAGCAGATTTTTGGAGCTATTGACCATAGATTTACTCAGCCTTTGTAGGCTTATGAAATAGAGTCTGAGGGCCCCAAGACTCTCGGAGTCTCCTGTTTTGAAGGACACTTCAGCCAGCTCTTTAATCTTTTCAATCACAATCTCATTTTAGTATTTTGGCCACATTTTCATGCTTTAATGACTGGCTGATAGAAAAGGAAAGAGAAGATTAAACAAAGGTTAGGATAAGAGCTTAGCTGGGGAAGAAATCAATCCATTAGGAGGGAGGGCAGAAATAGGATGCATGCCATTTTATACATGCAGGTTCCAGTCTCCCTGGTCATGCCTGGTTCTAGGCTCTGGTGTCCCCTGTGCAGGACTGGGCAATGACAAGCCAGGGTGTTGCCCATTAGCATACTGTCTGCAACAGGCTCTGCTCCAGAAATCTCTCTAGCTACTCGGGCTCAAATCCCTCCAACCTGCCTGGACCTTTCCACGCATTCAACAACCTTAGGCAGGGCCACTGCTACCAAATTCCCCATTTCTGATGCACACAGGTATCATTTGCCCATCACTGTCACAAGCCTGGGCTGGTTGTTTTTGCTGACTTGGCTCAGGTAATTTTCTTTTTATTGTTTCCAGGATATTCTTTTGATGGAAAAACCACTTCAAATCCTCGCCGTTGTCATCGTGTCATTGCCAAGTAGCTCCCTCACAAGCAAGCCCACAGAGGCATTGAGTGGCTTAAGAAGATGCATGGCTTCTTGCCACAGATATCTTTGGCAGGACTGAGGAACGGGGGCAAGGCACATAGCACATGTGGCTCTCCCGAGTGTATTCTGGCACATCCAGCCTTGCAGTGTGCACCAGCTGCCACTCCTACCATGCTCTGTCCCACACTAACACTGAACCGCCCAGCTTGAGTATCTGAAGGGTGCTGAGGTGGCTGCACGGGCCTGAGGCTGTGCAAACCTCTGGGCACCCCAGGTAAGGACTGCAACCATTATCCAAGCTCAGCTTTGTACCTCCCCACAGGACTGTGTCTCTGACCACAGCGTGGATGTGTCCAGTGCTGCAGGTCTGACTCTGCCTCTGCTTGGTGGCCACAATGCAATGAACAGCAGGCTCTGCATGGGGCTCAGTGAAGTGCACTCCCAACAACTTCCCAAACTCCCCCAGCAGCATCCCCTTGGCTGTACATGCAGAGAACCTGGTCCGTGAAGGACCAATGCCTAAGGCAAGCACATATGGGAAGCGTCTTCTAGGATGCGCCTACTTTGTAGTAAGAGGGTTAAAGATTTGAGATTTCACTTTCGACTTTTAAGTTTTTGGAGGGAGTTCACATACTGAAGAGAAGTAGAAGGTCTTTGTAAGCTTCTGCAAAGCTTTGTGGACTGTTTTCCATGAAAGCAAGCTTAAAAGCTTCATAGCTTAACAAGGTAAGTATTGCAGAATGGGACATCCCTACCTGAGTCCAACATGTAGGAGAAGGCTGGACGCCCCACTGCCCACAATTCTTCTCTGTGTGGAGACTACAAACAGGTGCCATGGGGGACCATGGGTGACAGGCAAGACTGAAGGCTTACCTGTGGCCGGGGGTGTCCTGTGACCAGACACTGCAGGACCAGCGTGTCCCCCTCTCGAATTGTGTAAACACGTTCACTGATGTTGTCTTCCTTCACCACGCATGCTTGCCCAGCATGGATGATTTGGGCCTGAGCAGGAGCTGTAGAAAGGAAAGAAGAGGTAAAGATGGAAATGAGCAGTACCCCAGATCTCCTCATGCCCACTGCCCAGGGTGGCTACTCCCACCTCTTAAGCTACAGAGGGGAAGAACCAGGCAGTTCAGGGAATGAGTCACGGAGGTCTTAGAAGATATATTATTAAGCAATTTTCCCCATTTCCTGAGTGACTGATATCAACTACTACTTTTAAAACCTTTGGTTCTGTTGGGATGAGCAGTTCTAGACACTGAAAAGCAGAATATGGAGCTTTTTTGGCATGGACCCTCCTGCATGGATTGAGGACTAAAAGTTTCCTGCTGTCATCTTTCCCAGAAAGGAGTATGAGCAAGCAGCTATAGCAGGGACCTGGTCAAATCACAATTGCTCTATGCCTGTCTAAAATAAGCCTGATTACTATGATTTACCTTGCAGGGGGCTGGCATAACTACTGAGCAGAGTCAGAAAGGGCCCTGAAGCTCTGTACAGCTATTAGCACACATCCCTAGAGCAGGCATAGCGCACACCGCAGGAAAAAAAAGTCTTTCCCATCTTAAATAGCAGCCTGTCTCAGCCCTGAGCCAGGGGAAACAGCCTCTGCACGACCAGAGGACCCCATAATCTGTAGGGATTTCTCCACCTACAGCAGCTAATGGAGACAAATTACTCCCAGTCCAGCTAGGAAAATGGGTGAAGATCAGTGCAGTGGAAAAGTACATAGACAGAAAGTTTCCAAAACAAAGTTAAAAAATGCCATGACCCCAAACAGCACCTATATCCCACAACAGCCCTGACAAGAAGCAGGAAGAGACAAGCTCCAGTAGAAGAGGATTTTATAAAGAAAAAAGACTCAGCTCTGAAATTCCGTGCAAACAGCCTTTGGCTTCCTACTCCAAAGTGTTTGTGTGATCAGAGAAGTGGCCGAGATGAATTGAAGGTGACTGCGCAGCCCAACCACACACCTGGACTTGTTTGAGGGGGAAACTCCAGTCGTACTTCAAGATATAGAGAACTTCACAAACATGTCTACGAGTTGGTGTCTCACTGACAGTCCCCTGGGATACTTACCCAGCTTGCTAGAATGCTTTCAGGTGACTCTGGAGTCATAGCTCTAACTCCCATTAGTGAAATATAACAAAAATGAACAAACCACAGAGGAGATGATCAAAGGGTTTAAAGCAATGAGCCGTAGAGAGCCTTCCTAAGCAAGAATAAATTTTGCACAACTCGTAAAAGCTGAACCAAGCACCCACTTTTTTCCTGAAGGTTAGCTGAGCCTCAAAGACGGCCTTTTTAAAAATTATTTGCATTGCCTTGGCATGACCAAAATGCTCCAGACCAAATCACCTGGGCAAGAAAAGTGGTTTTTGCTGGTTTAATCCACCAGCAGTACAGACAGCAGGACAGGCCCGGCTCGGGCAGTGGAGAAGATCTGCCTTTGAGATCAGCCTTTATAAACTGGTGTCACCACAATGCACTGACCAAGCAGCAGGCACACGAGAGTGGACACAGGGCCAGTGGAAAACTGCCCTTGCTGCTGGGGCTTTACAGCCTGCCACGGCCACCCAAAATCCAGGCAGCAGCACTGCACATACAGCAAGCTAATATCTCATTTTCCATCTCTTCTGTCTTTCCAGTATGGTGGCACTTTCTTAAAACTCATTATTACTCTCCAAACTGTTGACAAACAGTAGCAACATGTGTATTTGAATAATATGATGGCCCAAACATGGACAAAATCCTTCAGCCTCTACCATCTTCCCATTCTGCAGGCCTCCCAAGATGCCTGCCATTGTTCAGGCATCATGGAATGCCAAAACTGACTGCAAAGACTTCCCTGATGCAATGAAGCAGAGGAGCGACCTTCCCCTGCCTGGATGGCAGTCTTGTTGAACCCAGGAGAAAGCACAAACCTGTATATGTGCTTACACACATCTGTATGTTTGTACACACATACATGTGTGGACATACATGCAGATATGTAAATACCTTAATTAAAATAGGGATCTATCAGGAAAAGACATCATGAATGTTTGTAAAGCCAACAGTCGCAGGGGAGGAATTCAGAAGTCTACATAACCTTTGCTAATACACCTTAATCCAAATGACAGCCTCTTGTGCTGTTTCAGCCCTCAGATGAGTTTTCTGCAGATCTGCCCTAACACCTTTAGCCCCACTGTACTGCCAAGCACTGCTTACTGAGACACTGGCTGTGATGCGATTGATCTCTGCTAATTAAAAGAGAGACTCCATCCCTTCCCATCCTATGCCACATTCCCCCAATGCCCAAACTGCACTGCCTGCATTCCAGCAGGGTCCTGGCACCCTGAAGCAGCAAAGCTCTGGTAACCTCTCTTCACAGTCTCTGGGCTGCATTTGGTGGCTCTATTCTCTCTTTGCAAACATGACCTTGCTGTAAAAACTAATTCCCAGACACCCCATGGAGAATCAGAATATTTATCTGCAGCTCTAGCTCCCAGTTAAAAGTTGCTCTTAAGCTGCTCTGCTGTACCCCATGTGGTATACAAAGTAAGCACTGCAACTTCCACTCTTCCCTTTGTCTATTCCACTTCCATTACTTCACCTGTGCTGTGTAACCCTCTTTTACCACTTGTCCAGAGGCACTTCCACATGGGGAACTTCCACAGCAAAAGCATTAGGTAGAGTGGTATAGGATTAGAAGACTTTTGTGCAACTATTCTGGTGCCAAAATACCTCGGTGTAATTTGCTGGCATATCCCTGCGTTTGAGAGAAACATTATTTAAACTAATCCTTACAAGGCACTAGACTACAACAAAACGACAGCCCTGGGGATAAGCCCTGGGTAATAATTTTGTCCTCCCAAATTCTCCCTGGATACAATGAGCTGTAATGAAGCTTACAAGCAAGGGTGTACACATCTGGCTTTGTTTGCAGGTGTCTGAACTTCGTTGTGTCACCATCACTAACAGCTTTCAGCTAAATCATTGGAAAGGGACATCACTTTAAGAGAACCTCCACTGCTTAAGCTGTAACATTTCTCTGGCAATAACAGCACCAGGTCCTCAGCCGAACAACCACCATTTTTTCATGTCTTAAACCCCATGTGAACCCAGATCTCTCAAAAGGGAATTCAGAAAGCTTGGGGTTGTCTTGGAAAGCAAAGCACTCAGGTAGATGGCACGGGAGCCTGACACACTGCCTCTGGTTTGGTTATTACTTGACATGAGTAGGTGGGGGCTGAGCAATGAATGAACCCAGCTCTTTGGGGGCTGCATTAAGTCACAAGATGAGGCTCGGGAAGGTCTCTGTCTCAAGCTCAGCCTGCAACAGCACACAAAGGCTAGGAAAATCACCTCATGCTGTATTAAAGATGGGCAGAGAAACTGTGAGGATTAATTGCACTTTTAATGTGCTTGAACAGAAAGAATACATTATTGTTTGACATCATCCCACTTCTCCTGGAGGATTTCAGCATGCAGACAGCTTGTACACTGCCAGCACAACAGGGCAGCAGGACCTGCCTGTCAGAATAAGTTTCATAGAAGGCCCTTAGGAAGTCACAGAAAGGCTGGAGATGAAGGAGTAACCACAGCCATTCTCAGCGGTGCTCCACACAGAACAACTCTTGAACAGAGACAACCTCCCCTGTTGAGTCCTTCTGGGGCAGAATCCCTCACCTCAGGCCAGCCAGCCCAAAGCAGAGGTCCAAGGAAGACCTCTGATGGCCTCTGTGGGGGAAGAAGGGACAGATTGTTCCCGAAATTTTGAGGGACAGAGGTATCATCACTTTGATTCCACTTTCAGGTAAGAGATCAACTTAGGGAAGGCTCTCAATACAAAATCCTCCAGAGAAACTAGGCCAGCCACATTTTGACTGTCAGATCTTTAGAAGGGAAAAAAGATCAGACTACGAACATGCAGCATTCGGCCCTTGCTCAGAAAATGGCTGTCCTGTAATGCATTTGGCCTCTGCATCAAGATTTCCTGCTATGCTTTCACTTGATATATTTACACATTAAAACAAAAGGAAATGGAAGTGGATAAAATAACTTTATTCCTAGTGCAGTATACTGTACAATGTTATTATTACCATAACCTGGAAAGTTTATGAGACTCTTGGTGCTTAGAGGTTGCTAATACCATGAAAATGTAGAAAAGGAGAGAGAAATGGTCTTTTGGAGAGGACTGAGTCATCTGTATTTGGTTCATAGGTCTAGCCATTCATCTTCCTGAACCTCAGATCTCAACAGTAAAATGACAACGATGAAAGCTCCTTCACAGAGAGGATGGTGAGTGACAGATACTGCACTGACACTCCCTCAGTCACTGTCAGAACCCACGGGGGTAGCTGCTCCCCAGTTTTGCAGCACAGCACCTACCGCACTCTCTGCTGCCTTCTCAGCACTCTAACAGCAGCCATCCCTGTTTGATTCTGTCCCACCACTGCCCCTGCCGTCTGCATGTCCTGCTGACTGCCTCAAGGATGAAGAATGTTAATCTCCAAAGCTGCTGGGCCAATACCTGCCGCTGAACACACAGGGGCACTGAATCCATCCACCTCTGCTACCATCCTCCTCCAGGGTGGGGAGAGAGGGAAGCTGCACCTGGAGCTTTCCTCTTCCTCAGCCTGAATCTACCATCCTTGCTTTGCAAGGCAAGCAATCATCTTCCACGCATCTGATGCAGACAGAATTCGGCCTCTTTCTGCACATACCCTAGGCAAAGAAGCCAAGGTCCTTCCCATTCCTGTTCACAGGCTCCCCGGACTCACACTACTTAGTTACACTCAAACGAGGAGGGTATCAGCTGCTAATGTGCAGCTTAAACCTCTTAAGAACCTGTCTGTCTCCTTTCCTCACCTCTCCCATCTTGAGCAAGTGGCATGTAACAGACGTATCTCGAAGGAAGTTCCCAGAAATGGGAAAACACACGGTATTTACAGACCACGGTGGGGTTGAATAGGCCTTTCACTAAGGAAATCCACGTGTGGAATTTCTTCCTGAAGAGACACTGTCAGGAACTGCCTCACCAGGAACTGCCCTGCAGCACTGTTAGTTACAGACCAGGCACGGTAGAACACCCAAGGGGCAGCTCAGGCCTCCGAGTCGCTGCTGGAGGCAGTGTTTTATCCCATCTGTTCATGCAATGCACAGATCTGCTTGGAGAGCAGGGGCACACAAACATGGGGAGCTGTGAGGGAGGGTCACGTCCCCTCAGCAGAGCACAAAGGAAAGCCAGCATACACATAGAGGGAAGAGACTTGCTAGCAACACTTGGCAGCAGCAAGGAAGGTCTAGCACAACGGGAAGGGTCTGCAGGGGCAGCAGCCTGATGGCCAAAGAGAACCCCCGGCTCTGGGAGGGCTTGGAAACCGCCATGGATACTGCCATGTATGGGTGCTCCAGCACTGCTCAGCTCATCTCACTGATTGCTCCACTAGGGCTGAAGATCACGGGCTTTGCTGAAACTTTAGACGAAACAAATTACCCAGGCCAGATCCAACCCACAACGCAGGTCACAATATCGATGGGCCATTTCAGAAGGAGAATTCACTCCAACTTGAGGACAATTATGGAAATAATAATACAAAATCAGTGTCCATTAACACTGTCAGCAGGACTGTGGATCAATATTGTATTAATGGCTGAGGAAAAACCAGCCATACCCATCAGTCAGCAGTTAAGACCAGCACAAGAGCAGAGGGAGAGGAGGTGGCAGCGGGTGGATGTAATTGAGCTCAGGCATTGGATGTTTTTGCGCAGCCTGCCCAGGGGAGCCCATTTTCCAAACCAAGTGACACCACCATTTTCCAAGCACATTCCCTGGGTGCTTGCTCAGGGGCTTGGCTCCTTCTCCTCACCTCAGCCCCTCACAGCCTCTTTGCCCAGTGAAATGGCAAAGGGAGGCCAGTCCCTGCAGGGAACTTTCCCCATGGGAGGTGCTTGGTACAGTTTGGTCTGATTAAACTCCAACTTTTAACACAAGGCCAGGGTGGTCCCTCAGCACAGAGAAAGGCAATGCAGAAGGCCCAGGGATAGCTGAGGATCAAAGCATATCCATAGTCCTGGGTCTCCTCCCACTCCTTAGAATTCTGTCTCATCCAAGCTCCTCCTGTTGATTCTTCCAATGTCATGTGCTGCCTGGGCAGCTCTGTGCTACCACAGTACTGTCCTGAGCGAAAAGACATCAGGAAGCCCTCCCTGCCTGCTGCTACTAAGGGTTCCAACCCCAAACAAGGCAGATCTCCACTGAGGCTCTTTTGGTCTCACACGCCAGTATTTTCACTGCAGCCCAAACCACATATGCAAAAAACAAACAACAACAACAAAACCAAAAACAAACAAACAAACAAACAAATCTGCTTAGTGTACACCTGGCTTAAATTTGCCATGGAAACACATCATATTTCAGTAGTAAAATGTCTCTGACTCCTTTGGTGTTTGTATACTGATCATGATTAAAACACAAACATCAATTCACCCACCACTTTTTCTACTGGTGAATTCTTCCCTTCCCTTCTCAGAGTTTCCTTGGGAAAAAAACTGACACACTTGAGTAAGTTTCTCTTTAGTATGTTACTTCATTATTGGTAAGGGTTTAGTAAAATTATTTTTCTCTAGCACATTCAGCATCAGAATTCATGAGCTGTCTTAGGAAGGAAATTATTTCTGTTTCAAACACCATCACCATGTCATAAAAAAAATTTGGGGAGAGAAATTTAGCAAATTTAGAGTGCAATTATAAAAGAAGACTCCTGAGGCCCAGCTGTGTGTACCCTTCTATCTTTTAGATCCCAGGTTTGTCAGGTTTATCAGTTTGTATACTGATCATGATTAAAACACAAACATCAATTCACAAGTGATATGTTACATGCCACTCACAAGATATGCAAAGAAACAGGTCTAACCCCACACAACACTTCCCAGCTACTCTTGAGCAGTAAGAAAAAAATAAAAATTTCAATGAGAAATGTACAGAGAAATGACAGGTGTGGAAAGTAATCACAGAGCACGAAACTTGGCTACTTGAAATAGCATGGGATTTTTTTTTCACTTGGAAGAGACCAAGACTGTCTTTACGTCTCTGTCTGATTGCATCTCCAGAAATCGAGTTTCTTTTCGTAAAGCTCAGCCAGATGATTTCCAGAGTCTTAAAATAACTTTTTGCTTAATCAATGTCACTTCCTTGAAGCATCTCTATAATTTTATTTTAGAAAAATGCCAGCAACAAGATCATGTGAGATGTCATGAATAGTAGGTACACCCCCCAGCGTCTGCAACACCTGCTCCTGAGACCATTGTTCAACTTTAAACCAAAGCAGGATTGTGTGCTTTACTGAAGTATCAGTTACCAGATCATGACTGATCACCTCAATCCCCAACTCCACTGCCTGTAGCAGCTCATTGGCTTTCCTAGATGTTCCCAGAATATTCTTACATAGGTCCACCTAAATACAGAGTGCTAAGAAGAAGAGCAAAATTGATCAGCGACTTTGTTTGATAAGAATCAAGTAACAGATGCTACACACAGAGCATTATGGTGGCACAAATGCATTACTGCCTAACTCACATGCCTGAATGGAATTTCTATAGACAACTCAATGCCAACAATCTGAAGAAGTTTGTCTTCAAATCCTTAGGTGCTCCAGATAGAGTGGCAGTCAGAGCCTGCACCTCAGCATCACTGTCCTGGAAGATTCCAGCTTTGATTGGGAAATGAAAAAAGAATGTCTGCCTCATAATGGCCCTAAAAGAGATTTTATCATCTTTCCCAACCCAATTCTGCTGTGCCAGCTACAGAGCTTGACCTGTATCTCTAAATATTGGTGCAAAACCCTATGAACCACAGAGCCATATTTGGGTGAGGTGATGCTACCAAGCTGATTGCTCAAAATATTGCACATTTCTTCTCTGGTTGCCACTTAAATCTCCTAAGCATTTTAGGGGAAAACACAAATCAGGCAAGCAGCCTGGAGGAGAAATCCTCTAATCTAGAAGATATAGGCCACTAACAGAATGATTTGTTTGTCAGCTGGTAAAATACCCAAAAATGAAACAGTCCAGTCAGAGAAAAAAGGGCTACAAAGAGAGGAACTCAACTGGACATGGGCAGTACAGACACTTGTTTATCTGACCCCTGTGCTGCAGGAACAGGTGAGCACCAGGCTCCTTCGTAGGTTTGATCATTTGTCTCCTTTATGCAAACTCCCACGAGGTCTCCACTCCCCTGCGCCAATCTCCAGCTGCTCCGTGCTCCCACCACCCTCTGAAGGGCAATGAACAGCTACAGGCATCCAGAAATACTGCAAACCCTCTGGTCTTTGGTTTCAGCTTTCACTGCACCCATCCCCGGGGGCCTCCAAGTAGCCAGCTCACCAGAGAGCCAGGGCTAGCTCAGATGGAGATGCAACTCACACTTCTCCTTTTTTGCCTCTCTGTCAGAGCATGCAGGAGCCCCTGAAGCTGCATATCCCCACTCAGACAGGAAAAATGCCTTTCACAGCCATGCTGCAGCTTGCCAGCACTGGTAGCAAAGTCCAACAGACGATGTCCTCACCATCTGCTGCTAATAACTTGTGCAGGCAAATGGGTTTTGTTTGAATGCTCCCAAGGGCTTTACCCTCTCTCCCCTGAATTCAAGATCAGCTCATTTCTGAAACACCACTGATGCTGCTTCTTCTGCTTTTTCTCCTTTTTTATACTTTGAACCCCTTTGGTACAACAGTGACTCTTCAACAAAGAGGTCCATGTGCACAGATCTTCAAACCAGAGTACTTTGAAACTCATCTGTTATTTCATGGCTGGATCATTTGACATAGGACATAAAAGAAGAGCACAACACAGACACTTCAGTCCTTCAAAACAGGGAAAAAAAGTCAATTTGCTAATCATCTGTCGACTAGATTAGCAGCAAAGGTGCATGA
This sequence comes from Oxylabes madagascariensis, assembly GCA_013400675.1. Classification (NCBI taxonomy): domain Eukaryota; kingdom Metazoa; phylum Chordata; class Aves; order Passeriformes; family Timaliidae; genus Oxylabes; species Oxylabes madagascariensis. Next base: position 102,503 of record VYZR01034091.1, read on the forward strand.
ACTCTAATCAATGAGTAACTACAGGCTCCGTTTCATATCAAAACCTGAAAAAAATATCAGATGACAGCTGTTGTTCCTGAATCATGAAAAATAAGGCAAAGCAGAGGTAATGGTTTCAAACTGGATTCCCCAGCTAGTGGGACACAGGGGGAATATTCCCGACTTTGCTGGTGAAGACTCCACAAGAGTCACCACACCCACATGCTAAAACCCACTTTGAAAACACAGGAAGATAAACGAATTCAAGCTGCAGGTATACTAAAAACAGTAAGAGAAGAAACAGAAAAAAACCAAACCAGCATGCAATCAAAGTACACTATCAGAAATTGCATAAAAATAGGAACATTTCCATGAAACACCTGATGCTGATGCTGTTCAAAATGCTAAACCCTGAGGCACAAGTTCTTCAATGCCGAGGTGGAAACTGGAGGCTGGTGGGCAGGAGCAGGACTGGCAGAGAAGAGCTGTCAGAAGAGAGGACTTCTCTCTACAAGGAGAGCCAAAGCGAATGGTGTAAGCTAGCCCCAGAGAGTGGGTGTGCAGTTATGGGCCAGCAAAGCAAGGCACTGACTACTCGGTGCCCAAACTTTCCCAAAGACCTCCACATGTACGTGACCAAAGCTCCACCACTGCCAGGAGAGTTTCTGCAGAGGCACAGAGCTCTGTGCCGTCCACAAAGCCCGTCCGCAAAGTTGGGTAAATACTAAGGCACCGAATCAATGCTAAATCCTCACCTGTCACAGCTCCACTGCTTCCAGGGCCCCATCCAGACGGCTCAGAATGAGCTGGGGATGTGAGGGCAATCATGCCATGATGGCAGTGCAAACATTCTCCTCACACAGGAGAGGAAAGATTCAACAAATGGCCATGTTTACCTACTGATATCCCCATCTTCCACGGAAAGCAAAAGGCTATTTCAACTGTGAAACAAAGGGCAGGAGGGGGGAACAGGGGAATGAGAGCAGGAGAGAGTGGTAAGAGCCACAAAAGAAAAGCCACTGAAATAAAATTTCACCAAAAGCCTGTTTAGAACAAAACAGTGAGAGATGGAAGTACAAACGCTACCCTTAATTCAACTGTCTAAACTCTAATTTTACTACTGAAAAATGGTGGGCAGCTGTAGAGCGACGACAGGAAAGGATTGCTTCCACACGCTGAGTCATGCTGGAAAAAGAGAGACTTTATTTACATCTTTCACATTTTATAGAATTCCAAAGGGATCCATGGATTGAAGGTAAGAGTTGTCACCTCTCTGGCCTACTGGCCAGGTCAACGGTCAGTCAACTCTCTCCTTCTCCATGAAAATATGAAAACAAACCACTTGTTGATACTTAAAGTGTGAGAAAGATCTTGATAAGTATACAAAACATTTCTCCTCAGAAGGCTGTGCGGGCGACAGGCAGCAGGGACTTGTCTCTGTCCAAAGCTCTAGGAACAGCAGTGCCCACCCCACACACACCCCAGGTCCCCTGCTGCAAAGTCACCTCCCAGGTGATCAAATCACAAGATCTGATCTCAGCTCCGAGCCACTTGGTGGGACAGGACAGGCAACCATGGCACCAACCCCAGCACAACCACTCACTGGCAAACCTGGCAGAGATGCCAAGGACCATGGGGACCACAGAGACTTGGCACCCCTCTGCCAGGTACCCATCTGCTCCCAGCAAGATCAAGGATTGGAGATGGGTGCTGCTGATGATACACGGAGGCTGCTTGTCACACAGCCCCTCAGTGGAAAGAAGCCTTTGTGCCTGAATGAGTTCCAGTGCAGGCCCTCACAAAACACTGAAGCTTTTATCCCTCAGGCAGTGCTGCTAAGGAGGAAAGGGCTGCTCCTTGCTCTGCCGTCATTGGGTTGGGTGGAAGTCTAAAGCACAGCCAGGGATCGATACATACCTAATTCCAGTCTACAATGCAAAGGCCAAGCTCCACCTGAAAGGAAGGCAGAGAGCAACAAAAGCAAATGCCAGCAAGTTGTCAACAGAACTGAGGCAACAGAGGCTGAGTGGCACCCCTGAAAATCAAGCCAAGTAATGTTTTATCTTGACAGCATCTTTTACATCCCTGCAGCACCTTTGGTGAGCAGAGTCCTAGAAAGTCCCTGGTACTTTCCCTCTTGAGTACCAATAATTAACAACCACAAACTGGCAGACAAGCGAGCAATTCCCTCTGGTTCCGATAAGAGGAGCTGACATCTCTCTAGCCCCAGCCACCTCCATTGCTTTATTCTCTTTGTTTATTGATCCTTTTATGCACATAATGCAAATTGACATTTAATAATTCAGCCGAGTTAATGGTGCTTAAATATTAAAAGGCTTTTCTCTTTTAATTAGCTGTAACAAAATAAGCAACAAAAGAATGCTAGATAGATGCCATTTAAAATACTCTTGTCCAAGTTCCTTGGCACTTTTCTAGGGATGGAAAAGAATAGTTCAACGGAAATTTTGTACAAGTCTCCTACTCTCACCAGGAAGGTAACCAACCCATAGAACCATTTCCAGAGCCTTTGATTCATAGAGTATATTAATCTCTGTCAACTCTTCATTTTCTCTGCCTTCTCTTCTCCTAATAAAGACAGAGGGGAGTGGAAGGAGGGGCAAAGGGTAGAATGAAAATCCTTCCCCATAAGAAGTGCCAGAACCCATGTAACATCTTGCAGATGTGAACGCAGAAGCCTTCTAATAGATCACTGCAAGACCTGCATCCAGGTGAAAACAGAGCTAAAAGGTAGCAGTGCACAAAGCTATTTCAAGAGTTACAAACAGCACAGAAATCTTGCAATTATTCCCTAGGGCAAGAATAGCTTATTCAGAAAATTAATTGAATATTACCCTGGGAAAAAAAAAATCCCATACATAGCAGGGTAAGGGAACATTCATTTCTCTTCTGCTCATTATGCCAAGGGTTCAGAATAAGAAGGAAAATACATGGTATCTTTAAATCTCAGTTCCATCTCAGCAGGAGCCCATGGCAGTAATACATCTTAGTCATAATGTTGCTGGTGTGAATCACCATAACTGAAAAGACTTGGTATTATTTGGGCTGTTTTAACTGCGCATACCGCCTCTCTGAATTAGTGCTCATTTGAAGTCCTCAATTGGTTTGAGTTTGGGATAATGATTTCCCACCTAACCCAGAGGAGAACCACATAGTCACAATAATTAGATATAGAAACTGTTAATAACTTAGTTTAATTACAACCTATTTTCTTCAAATTTAGTCTAGACATAAGATTTCAGTGAATTCTAATTACATGCCTTGTTTGAAGAGTCTATGTTATTACTTTATTAATTCCAGACAAAGAAACAGACTGACAAACACTAAATTCCTTACTGAGGATACTTTAAAAAAAATTAATCTTAATTCAAGTCAATTAATATGTTGACTTGCAAATTCATTCTTTGAAGGAGGACTATGCATTGTAAATCTGTAGAAGGTAAGCTGCATTTTTCACACATAACAAAAATATCGAATTCCCAGTCTATGTGCGAAGCTGAGTTCATCCTTAGCACCAGATCTGCTAGGGGCATTTCCACGAAACACGGAGTCACTGCTGTGAAGCTGACAGGCAGCACATCATGTCAAAGGGTGTTCTCACATGCAAAGGCACCCAAGGACTTGAGGATCACGGGAGAGGGCAGAGCACTGGTCCTTCTGTCCAGAAGTGACAGGGGTGCGCAACACACACAGCCTTGTTCACAACCAGCATCCCCCCACACACACAGGAGAGGGCAGCGGTGCACATCTGAGACTCAGCCCATCACGCTTCTATGATCGACTTTAAGGTGGCGAAATTCAGGTGCAGGAACTGCTACTTTACCTCCCCGTGCACACAAAATCTAGAAGAAGGTCTTTTACAACCCTCTTGGACTCTGGTAATCCCCTGCCCAGGGCTTTGGCAGAACATGGGGAACCCTTCCTTGCCTCTGTAAGGCTCTGCACAGGGAGCATTTTCTGTCACTCCACATCCACCACATGCAGCTCATGCACTGAAATACTCTTGACACTGTAAACACAGTTTGTATTGTTTCCCTTTAATAGAATATCCATCTACTCCTCTCCAGCTGTGCAGCACATCTGGCCACACTGCCTCTCCTGGGCAGGCACTCCTTACTCCAATTTTCTGTTTATTGTTGCTCAGGAGGATTAGGAAGTGATAAAGGAGTAAATGCCCGGTAGATGAGTGGTATCTCCAGGCATTTTAAGAGGCAATAAAACACAAGTTCACTTCCAGCCTCTTCAGTTCTGAGCTACCATTTTGGCCTTCAGTAGCTGTCAGGACTTTAAGAACACAGTTAACTTGTCACAGAGCACCGTAAAAGAAGGAAGTTTCCTTAAGGTAAGACACCACAACTGGCTCAGATGGGAAATAGGAGGGTATTAATTTCAGGCCTAGATGGAGGTGAAAGGTTTGGAATTGGCACAATGGACAAAATTCCACCATGTATACTGAGGGAAAAGTGCAGATAGCATGAACAGAAAGATGCCAGGCCTGGTGAGGTGGATCTGGGTAGCCTACCTGGACAAAAATTCCCATTAGGGAAAACTGTGAGAAAAGGAAACAGCTGTTTACAGATATGCCATCCCAAGGAATGGCACAAACATCTCCTGGATAACTGTGACCTGGACTGTATAAAAGTGGTACCTCCAGAAGAACACCTGGGGACTCCCACCACCGAAAAGACCAGCAGGAACCCATGCGGTGGTGACTATAAGGTGTCTGTCTCTCTCCAACACCCTCCCCTCCCTCCTGTCCCTTTCTACCTCTCTCTCTATCCCACATTAACTGTTAAATAAAATCCATACTATTGACTTTGACATATGATCTCGTTTGCACCTTAATTTGGGCAGAGGCATCTTTTAATAATCACACTCTGACATTACTTTAGTGTGTCATAACAGTGGAGTGTTTTCATGTGAGAAATGGGATCGTAACAGTAATTCCCCTTCCACCTGCAGCTATTCCCAGCAAGATGGTGCTACACCCTGGATATGCATGGGATTAATTAACTGGAACTACTGTGATTAACTAACACACTACTGGAAGGTTGTTCCAGCAAATGGGATGAACTTTGGGTCATTATTATAAAGAGCTCTCCTCAACCACAAGTACCAGATGTTGGCCTCAGGAGCATCCCCCAAATCCTGCAAAATAATGGTAACTCTGGCAATGCCACATCCTGGCTATTGATGGAGTTCATTCTGACAAGCAGCTGCAGCCGCTCAGACAATCAGACTGGGGGAGGAAGAGGGGGGAAAAAAAGGAAAAATGAAAACGGATTTAGCAAAAAGTTTTGAAAAAAAAAAAAAAAAAAAAAAAAAAAAAAAAAAAAATTTTAAAAACCA
>VYZR01034091.1:107964-143075 GCA_013400675.1 Oxylabes madagascariensis
ATTTTAAAAAAAAAAAAAAAAAAAAAAAAAAAAAAAAAATCTGATTACAGCTGAAACACAGGGAAGAAGAAGTGAGGCAGGCTGATGATGGCTTGGCTGCTCCCCAGTGAGAGACCAACAGCAATGAACTTAGGAGCCAAAGTACCACAAAGCAAGGTTATGAATTTATTACTCTGCATCTGTGCAGAGTCAAAAGATCGTATGAAACACCAGAGACTTGCAGAGGAAATTGGGAAAGCACTAATCCACATGGGATAGTGTTTAAAATAATTTCTCAGCTGGCTGACTGCACAGGGGGTAAGAACAGGGATTAATTCTCTACCCAAGATCATGCATTTGTGCAAACATTGTTGAGCAGTTTGTTCAACAGGGGACTCGGGGACTAATGCAGCTGTATCAAAGCAGCCAGGGTCTGGCTGACAGCTTTGCAAAGGAAGTAAGATGATCTTTGACACGAAGGAAATAAAGCTATGAGAGACTAAAATGCTGACAGGCACCAGCCTCAAAGCCGAAGCATCTCTGAAGAGGAAAGCTCTTTAAAGACTTTTGTTCTCAAGCTCTCTTCTGCAAGGGAAAAAGCTTTGGCCTACTTAGGCAAGGCCAAGGGCAGGCTAAGACCTCAGTATATTTGAAATCACTTATCCTCAGCTCCATTTGATGTTTTCTTGATATTAGTAAGAAATTCCACTTTATTTAAAACACTCCTGGTCCTTCAGCTGCATGTGGAATGACACAGAGCAGTTCATCCCTTGGAGAACGAAATGGTCCCTTGGTCTCTGAAGGGGACAGGAGAAAACCTGCACAGAGAGCAAAGTCTCAAAACCAGCCTCCTCTCTTAAAACACCTCAACCAGCCCAGCCTGCTGCAGAACACCCTGGGACAAATGAACACAAAACTAGGGAGTAGGATTCCCATTTAAAAGACCAAAGGTCATCAGAGGGAAGGATGCACAGCTTCTGAAAGTGTGAATTTACTGGAATTTCCATCCCCTAGATAAACAAATCCTTTGTGCTGCCCATCAGGCAAGGAATTGGTTTAATTTCTAAAATCTAGTTTTGCCTCCAGTTTCAATCTACTACAATTTTGCACTGAGGGTAAAGACTCTGGATCTGCCCCAGAGAAGCGTACCTCTCCAGCAGTCCACCAGACTGATGGCTGACAGGGACTGTGAAGTTATTTCCCAGAGTTTGTCCCACAAGACATGTCACCAACCACCAAGGCAACACCAGTCTGTTTCACTGAGATGGGCAGCACACCTTGGGGCATTTTGAAGCCTGATGTGATGAAAGTTTGTTTGGTATAAATTTTGGGGAAATGACCAAGAACCATTTTGAGTCTTGTAAACCACTTTTGCTAATCCTCATCTGGAGGTACAGAAGCTATCTTGGACAAACTTAGGAAACTGGCTAGGGCAGAAAAAAACTAGTCCTGTCCTGCTCCAGCAGTGGGTACAACCAGGACTGCTGCTCCTTCCACAGGCCAACAAGCAAACACCCAAAAATGAGCCACTCTGTCACATCTTACAACCACCATGCCTCCAGACTTCTCTCCCTGTTTGATCATATCCTAAAACATGTGGGGAACAACAGCCTGTTCAGCTTTCTTTGCTGATACATGCTTTCTGTGTTGATGCCTGTCACAGAGGAAGCAGAAAGTCATCTGAGGTAGCTGGGGAGCTGCTCAATACACTTCAAAGGATTTCATTTGCAACAGCGATGTTCCAAACCACCAGTCACCATTGAGCACTGATGTGAGCTCTTCAGGACCCTATTAATCTCAAACCACCCCAACTCCATCCAGGAGACACAGCATCCTGTATTTTTGCACACTTCCCTGGACCTAATGGTTTTCAGATTATGGTCTTCACCCTCTACCACTCTCAGACATCCGTCCTCAGCCATGGCACCAAGGAAGACAGAGTGAGAAAGAAATCCCAACACTAAGAATAACCTATAATGAGTACTTAGAAATTGCCTTGATGTATGACCTTGGGCAAGCAGGTTCTCCCCTCTTTGGTGCATCTTTGTCTCACCATGTGTTATTTCAATAACTGCACTACCATGCCATGCAGAGTACTTTAAGGCTTAGTGTTTATACAACTTTTTGAAGATGCAAAAATCATATAAATGCTAAGTCTTACTGTGGTTATTACCTTCCTCACAGGGGGGTTATGAAGCTTTGTAATTAATGTATGTAAGGCAAACCTCTGTTATCGGATGAAATGTAATGTGCTAGAGAAGTGTGAAGGATTAATATCCTCAATAATCTGATGTGGGTTTTACTGTTCTGTGCAACAGTTAAAAAAATAATTAAAAACAAACCTAAGCTGATACTGATAGGAAGAATGAGGAAGCAGAGACAGATGTACGTGGGGACAGACTGCTCTCCATTAATTAAGCCCAATATCATCTGTCTCCAAGACACTGCCAAGTATTTTCTGGCCTCTGGTGATAATCATGCATTCAATTTAAGGCTGATTTTGGGTAACCACAACTCTTGTAACCAGAACTCTTGAGCACCCCAGAAACACTTTCAATGCAGTGGGAAATACCAAACAAGCTAAAGCAGCACAGCTCTGAACCCATAACTTTTACACAGGAACCGCTGCCTGGGGTAGACAGCAAACAGGTAAGATTTGCTCGGAGACCTAGAAAGAAAGCTGTAAACCCACAGGGACCTACTCTTATACACCCAAAGTTCTGGTCTCCAGTCACTAGTTTAAAGGTGTAGAGAAATTTCACTCCTGAGGCTGTGCAGGATTCAAGTCCCCTGCAGCACCAGCACCTACCAGCCCTATGCATTGAGAGCCACCAGCTCAGCAGCTCTGCAAAAACACTTCCAAAAACACATACCAGCTTCAAATTTCTTCAGAATGAGAATTGTGGCTGCTGAAGTGTCCTGCAGTACAGCTACTTCCAAGTGCACAAAGATGGAGAAGCGTTTGGAAAGTCTCTTGAAGAACAATTACCACCAGAGAGGGAAATTTGCTGGCAATTGCTTTAACTGCTTGAGTACCAGCTTTCCCCCCAGCTCAGCAGATGCAGCCAGAGCACCTCCCTCCCTCCCAGTGTCTCCACACATGGAAATAGCCCTCCAGATACTTCACGAGACTGAGTTCACATCACACATCCTTGTATTTGGGACAGTATAGGTACTAATTATATACTGTACATATACTATTTATAGACTATAAAAAGTGATTTGGGCTATCCTGCCTTCATACACACAGCTTGCAACAGTAGCTCCCTGGCAGACTCCAAAATCAACAGGATGTCCAAGCACTGCAGATTTTTTTTGTGCAACTGTTCATTAGGCTTCACTCTTATTTACTGCATTTGCCCACATGGTTTCTTCTGGTGCCAATTCTCTTTGGTTAATGCCAAAGGGATAAAAGCAATACTGGTTTTCCCCTGAATATGGGCATACAGATATGCCAATACTTTCCACAGGCAAATGGGCCAACAGTAAAACTCAGAGAAGCTACAGAAAGAATTCAAGGAACCACACATATTTCACACAGAGTCCCCAGTACTGCCAGGTCATCTGCGAGCCTTCCCTGCAGGCTGCTCCACAGTGGTGAGCTTGACCAAGCTTTAAAATGTCCCCAGAGAAGCATCTCCACAGCTGCTTCCATGTTTGCATCAGGAACTTGTTTTGGCATTCAGCCCCAGTTGTCCCTACAGAGAGAGGGTTAAGACAGGCTGGAACAACAGCACCCAAAGCACCTGTCTTATAGGAGGCATGACATATTTTCTTTTTATCACTTGAAGGCAAACAGCAAGGGGATCTGAGCTCACATCAGGTATTAGAGTAATAGTTGTGATTATCAATAACCTTGGTAGTGTCTGATACACCTCCACAGCAAGCAAGACACAATCCTTTCTCTTTAGAGGGCTTCAGGTGATGATGGGAAGCAAACTGCACCACAGCAAGAAAGACAACAGCCACTCGAGTCCATGGGGTGGGAGCATGAGAAGCTAAACAAATACCCCTCTTCACCTGTGGGACTTCAGTCATTACTCACTTTTAACTCCTGAGAAGCCACTTACACTGACTCACTTGAGACTCAAAAGGAATACAAAACACGTGGCGCTACAGAGCAGTGTAACCCACATCCTCTCCCTGCCCTGTGCAGAGGATCAAGCCAAATACCCCTTCACCATCTTCAGTTTTACAGGGGAGAAGTTGGAGGGGGTGTGCTTCATTGCAGGAAGCTCTGCTAATCCTTGCTATACATGAGCAATAAGGGCAAAGGATTAGCATCACCAGCTGCTCTGCTGGAAAGTGCAACAAGGAAAATTAGATGCATATATGCAGTGTGGAGCCATTAGGAAGAACTGCCTCAAGCACCTCCCCCTCCCCATATTGCAGCTCATAATTCCCCATGTCATGAGCACTGCACTCCCCTTCAATACTGCCTTTATCTCTAGTTTCCTCTGCAGCCTGTTACCCCAAATGCCATTTCCACCCCTGAAACACAACACCCCCTCCTTTCCCATCAGCACTGTCACAGAGCCTGTTACTCTGACCAAAACCACCCCAGGCACCTGGTGCACCCTGCAGAACCATGAGAGAATTCAGCTTGGCCTCAGCAGAGTGGAGATGCCAGACACTCCAGCTGTGAAAAGTGGTCACTTTTCCTCACATTTTGCTATCATTTGTCATATCAAAAACACTTCATATGTACACAGGTTGGGGAAGAGGGGCTGCTTTCATGAGAAACAGAACACAGCTTCCTCTGAGGTTGAACACAGATGGTTAACAGGGCTCAGGAACATTATCTAATTGCTCAGGCTAGAAAGGGAAAAGCAATCTAAACTGATTTGAAGCTTCAGAGTGAATTAGGGAACAGAATATAATAACCTAAGTTGGAATTTGGCCATGACTCATGGGAAATAGAAAAAAAAAAGTGATTCTGGTCTTTCACGAACACAAACAAATTGCAACCTGGTGCTCCATTCCTTTCCAGAGTGGTACAGGCATGCATTTGATTTTGTTCACACTAACAATGCTCTTTAAGAAGCAGCTTTGAGGTAAGGAAAAATGTACTGGCTTTATACCGATATAGCTGTGGATTACACCATGACGCTATGCTAGACAGGACACAATGTCTCACAATGCACAGGTGACCTCAGCTTTGGGAATATGCAGATTTTCAATCCTTAAACTTCACTATTTTTAAAATCCACAAGCAATCGTCAATAAAGCAAATACACACTAACAACCAACTGCAGCGAAACTCTTTTCAGAGTATTCCCTATCTGTCACCCGACTTTTCACAAAGCACCCATGAAAGACAGCAGGTTTCCTATGGCCAGGTGTCAGCTGCACAGCCCTGGGTCCATGGCACAGGACAGTGGCACTGCCCTGGGGTTGTGCCCCAGCTGAAGGTCTTGGTGGCAAAAGGCTCACTCAAACCCTGAATCCCCAAAGCAATGCTGGTACAGGTCTTAGCAGTCCTGAAGTACAGTCAGATGAGACCAGAAAAGTGTGCATTATCAAGGCAGGAAAGATTTCACTCTCATTAGCTCTGGCACATGGCTACTTTGAAGCTTCCCTGGTATTTTATAAATTGTGAGAAGCAGCCAAGCCAAACCCAGTCTGTTTTAAAGAACAGCCAAGCTCCCACACAGGTCTGAAACACTGCACAGCTGCCTGCAGCTCACATGAAGTCCACATATGGGACAGGTCGTAGCTAAAACAGTGCTTGGAAAAAGCTGTCAGGAGTGCCAGACTGCTCCTTTTCCACCTCCAACCTTACAAGTACCTGTGAACAAGTAAAGACAAGGCTGGTCCCCTTCTGCTCCAGCCTACCCAGAAACTCAGCTCTGACAAGGTCTAAGCCTTGGCTATTCCTGTTGCAGACATGGCAGACACAAGCTGGAGAGCAAAGAAGACCCTGGAGAGCAAAGCCCAATTCTCCTGTTCCCCCGAAGAGAGGGTTTTTCCCACAGCAGCTACTGCCAGCCCTAACTTTGAGAGCTTTGACAGGTATGAAGTGAGCACGAAGGCCACAGCCCTCATCATCCCTATCTGTCCTAGCCAAGTGCCTGTTTCAGCCACTCCTTAATGTCAGCCTTGTCCCACTCTTAAATAGCAAGGACAGAGCTAATGCTGGGCTGATTGAGCATTTAGGCTGATTGATCTGCAATGAAATTCATGCCCATGCTTTGCTACAGCAAGGTGTCCACATTCAGACAAACCAGCACCAGTGTTAAAGCCCATGGAAATCAGTGGATGTATTAAAAGCTACAGCCAGTGCAAGTGCCATGCCAACGAGGGCTTGAAGGTTAGTCCTCTACTTGAAGGATTACAAGGGGACAGGTAGGACACCAACACCATCTCTGCTGTTCAGTACCAATCACACAACTTTGATAACATTGCTGTTCTTTTCTGAAGTAAAGGACAGAGAAGGTGGGATTGGAGCTGACTTGTGGGGGGGACAGGGAGCTCTGCCAGGAGGAATTAATTTCAACAGTTTTAATGCTTAATATAATCCAGAAAAAAAAAAAAAAAGGAAAAACTCCAAGCCTTCACAGAATGGAAACTCTCAGAAACTGAAACACTTAACACTTAAAACCCATGTACAAACACAGAAACAAAACTAATCAGCAGTAGCCTCTGCTCTCCACCCCTTCACACTTAATGGTAAAGCAGGGTGATGGGAGACACTGGCCACTGTAGACCGAGTGAAACACTGGTCACAGACACTTAGAAAGTGCACTGACCTTGGAAAAAGGTCCAGTGGAAGCCAATGATGGGTTTTCTGTGTCAAACATGCATGGATAGAATTCCACCTTCTGCTGCGAAATGGTAACTTTCACTGCAGTTGATGGGAATTACACCTATTTAATAGACAGATGAATTGATTTTGTGATCCCACTTGCCCGGACCTGCAAGATTTTCAGCCTACATAACTTCAGAGAAAAATCCAGCAAACCCCAAGATAATGAAGTCTGAGATTCCACAAACACTGCTTCACTGAACAAAGCTCGGATGTGCTTGGAGCTCAGTGCAATCACAAGCTTCTGCTAAATTACCTTGGGCCAGAAGCACTGCAGATCAGGATGTTTCCAGGCAGGTTAGGGACTAATGTCAGGAGAATTGCTACCTAAGGGATATTTTTATCGCTACTGTATTGCTCCTGGGCAAAATGCAAAAGGCATTAGGTGTACACAGAGCTACAATTTGCATCTAAGAGCTGAGCCCAAGCTTCACATCAAGCTGTTTGACTTTACTCTGCAAGCTTTGCTCATCACAGTGCAAATGCACCGATGTGTTTAAAGAGATCCCGTTACCAGACAGAAGGAGTGAGCAAGGCAGCAGGAGCAGCTGTCACCTGCTGAGACACAGCTTGGCAGCTTAGCTGGTGTCACACTGAGGGCTGTGAAGTGCCTGACAGGGGCAACAAAAGGTCCTAGAGATACACTTCACTAGTTGATCCTGGCACCTCAATCGACGTACTCTTGGGAAATGGGAAGACTCCTCATCTTTGCTCCCCTTTGTGTTCTCTTTGCACTCCCCTTGCTGAGCTTCTGAGCACGAGTCAAAGGCAAGAGGCTGGCTGCTGCTGGAGCCAGCGGGTGCCTGGCAGCTGAGGGAGTTTGACGGAGAGAGCAGAAAAAAACCTGAGGCATGAAGACAAGCATCTACACTTTTTCTCCTGAAATAGTTACTCTTTTCTGTAGCATGGAAAGACTCAACATGCTGGAAGAGCAGGAGGCATCCCCACAGCAGCAGTGGGGAGCCAAAGTGGAGCCACACTGACCAACAGCCTGGGAGCTCAGCGGGGCTCACTTAGCAGTGCAATCCCACGGCAACGCCTGTTCCAGACCTAAAGGCTGTCCTGGAGTCCTAAAGATGAATTAAGAGTATTCAAGCAAGACTCTGGCTTGCAATCCCCGTTCCCTCACAGAACACAGCCTCTTCTTTCCTCCTCCCCTAGGAGCACCCAGGGAGTGTTAATTGCACTCAGTTCAGCATCCCAAGTGCATTTGCAGTAACTCCACCCCAGGGGACCCTGCGGACCTTGGCTAACGTTGTTCCTGCTGCACAGAAAGGACATTGTTTAGCAGCACACTGGTCACAAACGGCGTCGTTTTGCGTTATTTTGTTGGCTCCTAGCCATAGTGATGGTGGCCCACTGGGACAAGAGTGGATGCAGCTTCCAAGGAGAAAATCCTGCTCCTGACCTACTGCTCCTCTCCAAAGGCAGACAGCTGAAAGAGGTACTGCAGCACCTCATGGGAGCCTGCATCATGCCTGCAGAAAGGGAGGTGGGAAAAAAAGGGAAACAGATAGGTCACCTCTCCTCTCTGGAGGGCAAGTGCTTAGACTGGAGGGATTCAGATCACTGCCTTTCCTCTCAGCCTTGTACAGGCCTCTCATTTGAAAAGGGACAGATGCTCATGCCCCTCTGGCAGGCTGGTCAGCAGCTGCACAAGTAAGGGAACTGGGCACAGAGAGATTAAGGATTGTGATGGGGATATTCAGGGAGTCAGCTGTTCAGTCCAGGAGCTCACTGTATTCATTTGCTCCCATAGCTATGGCAGTCTTCAGCAACACACAGTGTGGAACAGCTACTTTGGTGCTCATCCTTGCAATTTTCAGTCCAACCGCCCAGTCACATGTTTACCAGCCTTCCACAAAGGGAATCACAGTATAGGAAACAACAGGGCCCTCCGGGTCTGTTTTCTCTTTGGTATCCAACACAGGTTAGCAAAGGCTGCCTGGTGCATTCCTATGGTAACGCTCACTGCAACAGCTCACACTCCACAACACCCCAAGGGCCTAGAAAAAGAGGTGCTACACGATGGGGGGGTTACTCCACTCACCAGCAACCTGATTTGCTGCTGGAGAAATCCAGCCCCTGAGGACTAACACAAGGGAGAGAAGTGATGAGCAGGCAGTAGGAGACTGAGACAGAAAGCCTTCTTGGTGTTTATTAAAATAGTGTCTGCTAGTCACCTCCTTGGCAGTGGTGGCATTTAAGCAGTAAAGTACTGCCTTGAGGCAGAAGCCATCACTCTTGGTGAAAACGCCTGATTCCCACGGGAGGCTTCCAGCAAAGCCTTGCCAGCAGCCCACATGGCTGCAGGTCTTTCACTTCCAAACTACCCAAACACATGGAGCCCCCCAGTCTCCTTGAGCCCTGTCTCATATCCCCACAGCTCTGCAGGCAATGCTGCCTGCCAGGAAGGGCTGCACTGTCTGAAACATGCAGGGGCAGGGAGGAAGGACACAAGGGGAAAGGGCAGCTGGAGATGCAGGAGCTACCCTACCTTAGCTAGACATGTGGTCAGCCCAGCCATGAGAACTCGCTGGGATTGCCATGCCCCACAGCAAACACTAGTATGTTTGTTTATCCTCCCAGTAACCTAATAATATTCATTACACTAGGCTGGATCCTTCCTCAGGGAAAGCACAAGGTCTCCCACTCAACTTCTTCAACAATGGGTTTCAGGCTACAGAACATGCAACCTGTCTGTGATCGACTCCTGTTCATCACTTGAGCCACATCCTTCAAACTGGAGGCTGATCGTTGCCCATTCACCTTTATCACTTCTCCCTTTCCAAGCTCCCTTCTTCCTTGAACAATTAGACACTTGTAGACTGTTTCATGGTCTGTCTCACCCAAATCAGCCCACTTGCCACAGAAATGTGGCCATGTGGGGGCAGAGCTCAGACACAGTTTAATGATCTGCTGCAGTACCAAACACCACTTGAATAGGGCAGGAGAAGGAGGAACATCAAATATGATCTCACATTAGACACGAAAATCCTTCTGTAGTCACAAAAAATAAAGCCTAGAACAGACCATAAACCCATTGGGGGATTTCTGTATTTTTTTTAATCTCTAGGTAACCAGGCAAGCCAAAAGAAGTACAATACTGGACAGTCACAACAACACAGAGAGCAAGACAGCATTTCACCATTCACTGCCCACTGATGCTACCAAAGCACTGGGAGATGCTTCCATCTTCTCCCAAACCAGAGATTTTCTGCTATATCCCATGTTCTAATTCATGCAGCTAAAAAAAGAAGGGGTGAAAAAACCAACCTGGCAGCTAATGGCTAAAGGCTCAGAGTGCCCTCACCTATGCAACCACAGCAGTGGTGCTGCTGGGCAGATACCATGACAGCAGCTCCTTCATAAAAAGCATGAAGGGAAAGCACATTTTCAGTAGCTTTAAGGGATGGCTGGTGTCAGGGGTTGAGAAGGGTGGGAAACAATGGGGACCTTTAGCCCAGACACAGCCCCATTCTAAGCTGTTAATTCTCCTGGGGTGTGTGAGTCCTCTGGGAAGGACTTGTCTCAGGAGGCCACTGGAACCAGCCAGGTGTGTAAATGGATTTCTCAGGGCACCATGACAAGTAGAAATTCCAGGTTCATCTGGCTGAAGGCATACGTGCTGCTTTCCTTCCAATACCTTCCTGCCTAATGCTGCTGGCTGCCAAGCCCGAATGAGGCTGGAAAATGAGTGGGTAGTTTCGGCAAAGAGTAGGGGAAAAAAAAGGAATAGCCTGCTTCAGTTGTTTGGAGAGAATTAAGGTTACTCTCAGAGAGAGAACAACAGGGAGCAGCATCAGACCTGCCTGGGGAAAAGCAAGTCTCTGCTCACCAGGGGGATGATATTTCATTGAAAGACAGGAGAATAGTTAAAACTCAGTTCTGTGCTCTGTATCTAAGATAAGAATAGATGTGGTATAAAGAGCGTGTTTCATCCTGTAGCATGAGAATTGCCTTAAGTTTCTTTGGATTACATTTCTCAACCTTTTTCTTCCCACCATGCCCACGATCCCTTCCATAACTCAATCATGCCTCTTAGGCAGATACAAGTCTGGTGAAGAAGCAGGAAGCCTCCCAGCTGGGAGCCAAAAGCTCTGATGGAGATTCTAATGGAAATACAATGGGTTACAATGACTTAAAAGTAACATGATTCTAGCTGCATGCTAGAGAAATTACTATAGCAGGAACCACCTGAACCAGGGTAAGACAAGCCTTTCAAGGAGCTGTGCAAATGAAGCAGCGCCATGACCTGAGCTGGCTTTGGTGCCCAGTAACTCCACGTAACACAGCACATCTCCTGTCCCAAGTGACCACTGTAACAAATGGAGCCAGAAATCATGGACGGAATGAATTCAATGGACATTTTGTAGACATTTATGGACATTATGCAGACCTTTCACAGGGCTGATCCATTGGCTATGGGAATGGTAACTGTGAATTATACCAAAGGGTAGGAAGGGGGCTGCATTGGATAGTATGGGACCTGAGCACTACAAAGTATCTTTAAGGGATGAAGAATGTGCTGGATTGTAGCCCTGATTTCATGCCTGAGGTGTTTTCATTTCTGAAATTGTTTTCCCAGGTGATTTTCTGTAAACAGAAATGTTTTTGTAACTGTACTTATGTTATCCACTCTTTCTCACAGGAGGGGCTTCTTGATGTCCCTCTGGTTTGACCAATGTGATTGAAGAGGTTTGCCTTTGTTTCACCAATCAAATTGGGCTGTGTAAAATGGTATAAAAGGGAGACACATCCCAAAATAAAGTAGTCATTTTTCAAGCCTTCTGATCTCAAGAATCTGTGTCATTTTTGGTGTAAAAAAATGGGTTTGGCTGGGTTTGGCTGGCATAGAGTTAAGTATCTTCAGAATAGCTAGTATGATCTGTTTTGGGTTTTTGCTGAAAACAGTGTTGATAACACAGGGATGTTTTCTTCATTGCTGATCAGTGCACAGCATCAAGGTCCTTCCTGCTCCTCACCAGCAAGGGGCTGGGGATGCACAAGAAGTTGGAAGGGGACACAGCCAGGGCAGCTGACTTCAACTGACCAAAGGGACATTCCATACAGCATCGTGCTCAGTATATAAGGCTGGGGGAAGAAGGAGAAAAGTGGGGACATTTGGAGTTGCTGTGCTTTACCTTCCCAAAGCACCATTATGCACAATGGAGCCCTGCTTTCCTGGGGATGGCTGAGCACCTGCCTGCCCATGGGAAGCAGCAAATGAATTCCTCGTTTTGCTTTGCTTGCACACACCATTTTTACTGTCCCTATTAAACTGCCTTTAACTCAATCCATGAGTTTCCTCCTCTTTGTTCTTCCAGTCCTCTCCACCTCCCTACACAGCAGGAATGAGTGAGAGGCTTTGTGGTGCCCAGTTGTTGGCTGGGGTCAAAAACCACGGCACAGGGTCAGGAGCAAGGGCTATTGGAGGGAGCTGATCACTCTGGTGTCATGGCACAAGACTCAGGCAAGGAGGAGATGCAGCCCCACATGTGCATACACACATTGTGCAGCATGAGACTCAGAACTGGAAGAGACTTTGAGTGGAGCAGTGCCCTCCCCCTGAGTCACACCAAACCCCCAGCAATGTGGGCAGGTAAGCACATAAATAGGCAGATGAGAGCGGAGTCCGCAAAGAAGACTTCCTCTCACATTCCTGGGGAAATAACCCTGCCAGTGGTGTCACCTCCTAAAAAAGAAATACACCGTACAAGACATTAAAAGGAACGCATGAACACGCATCTGCAGGGGTGGTGGAGGAAGCAGGTGCGGTTTGCTGTAGTCCTGAACCAGACTGATACCCTTTCTAGGAGACACATGATGAATCCGTCTTGCACAACAGCAGGAACACCAAAAGGGTGTTATTCTGGGGACTGTCACAAACTGTGCTGTAAATCCCAGGGACACACTTGGCTTCTATATACACCCCATATTACTTTCCCAATAGTCATTTTCAAGCCATACTCCACAATATATGCTACAAAACTTTAAATGGTAATTGGAGAAAACAGTTTCCCTAAGTCCTTGTGATAACTTGTGAGCACTACCCCTCCCTATCCCCCCTTCCCTCAGCAAGGGTCACTCCCAGCATTTTTTCCCTACAACCAAGGGAAGGCAGCCCCCAACTGCCTTCCAATTGCTGTTGTACACAAAATAACGACACAGACTCTCGATCAGAAGGCTAGAAATATGACTCTTTATTTTTGAGATGTGACTCTCTTATATAGTATTTTACACAGACTAATTTGATTGGTGAAACAAAGGCAAACCTCTTCAATCACATTGGTTACAACAGATGTTCATCAAGAAACCTCTCCTGTGAGAAAGAATGGATAAACATAGGTACAGTTACAAAAACATTTCTCTTGTTTACAGAAAATTGCCTGGGAAAAGAATTCCCAGAAACCAAAACATCTCAGGCTTAAATCAGAACTACACCTTCCTGCCTGGTGCTGTCCCAGCAGTCCTCTCCTGTCAGGTTGCTGCTTGGTGCTGTGCACCACATCCCCCCATGGAAACAAACAGATGACCTGATACCAGCTGAGTTCCACCTCCTCAGCACATTACCAAAGCACAGCTTGCTTGCTTGCTTTGCTACAGGAGTCAAAACTGCAAAATTAACAGAGACAGTTCAGTTCCCTCCTACAGCTTGTGCCACAGCCCAGGAGGAAGGAGACAGTGGAATGAAAGGGCAACACATCCAAAGCAAGGCCAAGGACGTGCAGTTTGACAGCTCTGTTTCATGAGTCATTCGCCTTTCTGCTGAAGCCCGGGGCACTGGTCACACTTAGGGCAGGCACTGGACCAATTAGCTGGCATGAAAGGCTTAAAATCCAGCACCTAATGGGAGCCAATCACTGGTGCATGTCAAGCAAGTGGTACCTTGGATTTTAATTGTCTCCCTCTAGCCTGCTCAGAAAGCCTGGCACAGCAGTTGCTCAGCCTGTTGTCCAGAAAGCCACGATACAAGCTAGAGGAACAGGGCTCTCCTTCCCTTCGGAACACAGCCCTGCTGCAGCAGCCAGCACCCTTGCCAGCTGGGCAGAGGAGCCTGTTCTCTGCCAACCCTCCCCTCCAGCACCATAACAAACCCTCTGCTAAGCAGTATCAGCCCATTCCACAGCCCCAATGCTGTTAAACACTCTCCTAAATATCACGAAATGCTGCTGTCATTGTCCCCATGCACATTCCCCTCATGTGCATGGGGACAATCTACCTGACTGCTTTAAAATCTCATAAACTTTCCCACTCTTTCTCAAAGCTGGAGTTACTGCTCTCCCTGGTACTCAGGCTGGTTCCCTGAAAGTTATGGCCAAGTCAAAAATAAACCTGTGGTTTAAAAATTGCACAGGTTTAAGATTTAAAGTCATTATTTATTTCTGCCATCCTGCCTCCTTCCTCCTTCTAAGTGTTTCTGCGACCAACACTAAATTAAAGCAAGTATAAACAAGGCTGAGGAGAATTCCAGCTAATTTTGAAAGCTAAAAAGCAGCATCTCTCCCACTCTATTACTCCCTCCTACTCTTATCCTTGCATTTTGTACAAAGGATGGCTTTCCCCTCTTCCCACCTTTACTAAACAGATTTTCCAACTCATGCTCCCACATTTGGGCAATTAATGGAAAACAGGCAGCGTGGCGTCACTCAATGTGGAAACCCAGTGCAGACTTAAGGACCAGGAGCTTGGTCAGGGAGCCAAGTTTAGAAGTGAAAAACACTTCTTACATATTTCGAGAGACAATCCTGACACTTCTGGCCTTCTCAGAGGCAGAGTGGATGCTTGTATGCACATAAAAGGTCTTTCCAAAACATTTGCACATCTCTCCAACCACAACTTCACAACTGCCTCGCTGCCACAACAGACAGGCTAAACTCCAAGCCTGGAGATATCCAAGCTGGCATGGGGTTGGCAGGAAGCAGTTGGCATCAGACCTGCTGCAGACCCAGAAGGCACTGGCAGCCGTGAGTCTTGCTAACCTCATCAGGTTTTTCACTACCAAGGTTTCTGGAAGCTCTTGATAGCTGCAGCATCTGGACTTAGGGGATACTGAGACTGTGTTTCCATGTCTACATTACTTCTAAAGCAGCTGTGGAACAGGCAGCCAAGAGGGAGGAGTGAGAAGAGGAGCTCCACGACTCCATGGCACCTTCAGCACAGCTTTGGGTGAAAGCCGGGACCTGAAGCTTCTTGTTTATCAGGCAGCCTCTGCCAGACTCCAATAAAGCATCGGGATCCAGCAACCCCTGTAGCAGGCTCTTATACTTGAGAAGCACCACCTACACTGCCCTCTCCAGCAGGAGCAAACTGGGGTCAAACCAGTCATGGAGCACAGCTGAATCAGGCTGAAAGCCAGCTGTGGAGAGAGCCATCCAGCTATCCTCAGAGAAAACCTGTTCCTGGCCACACGTGGAGGGAAGGGCATGAGGCAGAAACCACTTTTGCCCTCTCTCCCCATCTCCCCATCTCCAGAAACTTTAAGGAAGAGCAGCTTTCCCCTTCCCGGGGCAGCTTTGACTGCCAGGCCTGTGTCCCCCGTGCTGAGGGGACATAGCAAGCTGTCCCGCTGCCCTCCCAGGCAAGCCCGCTGCAGCACCCAGACGGCCCAGGGAGGCACGTGGAGGGTGCCCAGCTCAGAGATTAATCAGGCTTTTTTTTCAGCCAGTTACCTGGCTCAAGCTTGAGTCCCACTTGAGAAGCACCACCCCACAAACCCCCACGACGGGGCCCCCCTCTGTAGGCTGTGCAAATTGGAATACAAATCAGAGGAAAAAGCTTTCCTCTGTTTGAACAAATTGCTATAGATTCACCCCCGTCTCAGGTCAGAGCCCCCGATGGGAAATATTTTCACTGGCTGACTGCTAATAGACTCTGGAGCAGCCACTGGATCGATACCTGAATAAGAAAATTAGCCAAAGCACACAATCTGATTTTACCTTGTTTTGAATTACAGCAGGTTTGTGTTTATTTCATTCCCTTTTCCCTCCTTCCCTCTCTAGCATGCTTCCCCCATCCTTGCTCCCTGGTTACCTATCTATCAAATCTAGTCAGATTTGTGGGAATATAATAAAGTACGTGCAGGAAGATGTAATGCCTTTTGAAAAATGTTTACATGCATTAATATTTTCTGGTGACACTGCAGCGCTACCACTCCCTCGGAGGAGACAGTTCAGGAGCAACAGCAAGATTTCCATACACCCCCTCAAAAAAGCCATATGCAAACAATTTTTTAAAAAAATCCTCAAAGTAGGATGGAGACTCAGCTGCACACTCCCTCTCAGAAAACCCAAGAGGTCAGTAGCAAGGTTTCAGTATCAGGAATTTAACTCAATAATAGTAACAAGAACAACAACAATAGCTCACTCCTTTCATTCAGTGTTGGTAGCAATGGGGATGTGTAACCACACCTGGGCTACATTTTGGATGCAGAGAGGGCTACACAGATACCATCCTGTTCTGTGAAAGACATCACCAGCAAAGCGACAAGCAAAATGCTGCCTTTCACAGAGATTCAGTGCTGTGTTTCTGACAGCTGAACATACAAACCATCCCAACTTCCTAATCCTTTCTTGCTGGTTTAGAGCCTGTTTCATTTTAATCTGGGAATGGCCCTACAAGAAGGGGAGAGACAGAGAAACAGATCACAGATACTAAGCACATTAAAGAAAAAAAGATGCCAGACCAACTGTTCAGATAGGGCATGTTGCCCAGATAAAATTCAGTGGGAGTAAAATAATTCCTTCTACTTCCTACCCCAGTATCCCACTCTTCATGCCACCTACAATTGTGCCAAATGAAGAGAGAAAGCACGACTCGATCTTCAGCTTCCTGCTCCTGCACATCATGCTGTGAAGCAAAGCCACCAGCCGGGCACCTATGGAGAACTCGAAGCATAAAGAAACCCCAGAGCATTCAACGTGAGATGAGGTCCCCCTGTTACATTAACACACCACAAGGGGCTTCAAACTAAACAGTCTGAGCAGAACCTCACACCATCCACTTTATAAAGCTTCCCTGAGAAACTGCACGTCTTTCTTCCTACCCAGTCACTCACTGCTACACACTGGGGACAGGACCCTCTTCTTTTGACTTGGCACACAGCACAGGGCATCTGCTGGACGTTCCCTGCTTTCTATTCAAGGAAACAGACTGGGTATCCCAAGGGCAACCCTACAAAATCACTTGTGTGTCTAATAAATAAATACGTATATATAATATATACATGCAAATACACATGTGAGTACATGCATATATACACACACACACAACTATTTTACTCCCTGTGATGTGGTCAAGGGGTTTAATATCCTTTCCCAGAGTCTCTAACCCCATGTTTGTTTAATCTTCATGTTACACTCATGGAGGACCACTAAGAGTAACAGTCACCACACATTATGCTGCACATAATGGAATATGTACAAATGTCTACCAGCACATCTTCACTTTCCCTCTCTGTCTGTAGCGGACTACACCAGGAGTTTGCTAATTACGGCATGTTAGTCAAGGAACTTTAAAGAGGAGCATAAGCCATAAATACCACGTAGCAAAGACAAACTCAATTAAATAAAATAGAAAAGACTTTTTTTTCAGAAAGCAGTGCTTACTGTATGTGATATTGGATCGAGTCCAGTGAAGGACCACCAAAATGGCCAGGCAGGTGGAGCATATGGTATACGAAGAAAAGCTGAGAAAAATGTGGGTGGGTTTCTTTGGTTGGTTGGTTTGGGTTTTTTCCCTAAGTGTTAAAAAAAGACAAGCAGAACTTACTGCTATTGCTTAATTGGGAAGGGGTGGATGGAGGGAAGATGGACACAGAGTCAGACTCTCCTCAGTGGTGCACAGCAAAAGATGGGCAAAACCCACCAGACACAAAACAGGAAATTCAGAACAGAATTTATTTCACTACAAAGTTAATCAAACACCTGTTGAGGGGCTCAGAAAGCGTGAGGACCTTCCATCCTCAGGGAAGATCAACCTTCATCTGTATGAGGCATTTAACATCCTGCCTTAACCTCTAACACCAAAGTAGCTCAGCCTTGAGCAGAGAGCTGGACCAGATGACTTTCACAGGTCCCTTCCAACCTCAATCATTCCATGAAGTAACCACACACAAAACCTGGAGATGTATAAAAAAAGGTAAACACCAAAACCACAAAGGTCTGATGTCATGGACATCAGACTTGTTAGCGGATATTTTTCTTCTGACTTGGTTTAGTTTGGTTGATTTTTAAGATTTGTTCCATTACTGCAGATGCTACCAGAGATTAACAAGGGTTTTTATGGTTTAGGGCCTCTAATCCAGGCTGCAATCCAGGCAGCAGGAATTTCTGTCAGTCCTTTCACTGAGATTCAGACGGAGCCTTCAATTACAATTACATTGGTGCAGATTTAAACCTCTGGACCTTGCTATCTCCCAGAAAAATGTAAGAGGAATGGAAAGTTACCACAGACTAGATGCAAGCTCAGTCCCGATGAAACAGAACTTTTTCTCCTTTAAAAACAAACATCTATTTCCCTCTCTGCTCTGTTTACAGTGTTGATTTTCCCCAGTAGGAAGTTACTGTACCATAACCCTCCTTGAGGACCATAAAACCCAGAAAGAGCTTCTGGGAAGGTGGCCCCAGAGCTCCCAGCACAATGCAAAATGTCACAGCTTTCCCCNAAGACAAGCAGAACTTACTGCTATTGCTTAATTGGGAAGGGGTGGATGGAGGGAAGATGGACACAGAGTCAGACTCTCCTCAGTGGTGCACAGCAAAAGATGGGCAAAACCCACCAGACACAAAACAGGAAATTCAGAACAGAATTTATTTCACTACAAAGTTAATCAAACACCTGTTGAGGGGCTCAGAAAGCGTGAGGACCTTCCATCCTCAGGGAAGATCAACCTTCATCTGTATGAGGCATTTAACATCCTGCCTTAACCTCTAACACCAAAGTAGCTCAGCCTTGAGCAGAGAGCTGGACCAGATGACTTTCACAGGTCCCTTCCAACCTCAATCATTCCATGAAGTAACCACACACAAAACCTGGAGATGTATAAAAAAAGGTAAACACCAAAACCACAAAGGTCTGATGTCATGGACATCAGACTTGTTAGCGGATATTTTTCTTCTGACTTGGTTTAGTTTGGTTGATTTTTAAGATTTGTTCCATTACTGCAGATGCTACCAGAGATTAACAAGGGTTTTTATGGTTTAGGGCCTCTAATCCAGGCTGCAATCCAGGCAGCAGGAATTTCTGTCAGTCCTTTCACTGAGATTCAGACGGAGCCTTCAATTACAATTACATTGGTGCAGATTTAAACCTCTGGACCTTGCTATCTCCCAGAAAAATGTAAGAGGAATGGAAAGTTACCACAGACTAGATGCAAGCTCAGTCCCGATGAAACAGAACTTTTTCTCCTTTAAAAACAAACATCTATTTCCCTCTCTGCTCTGTTTACAGTGTTGATTTTCCCCAGTAGGAAGTTACTGTACCATAACCCTCCTTGAGGACCATAAAACCCAGAAAGAGCTTCTGGGAAGGTGGCCCCAGAGCTCCCAGCACAATGCAAAATGTCACAGCTTTCCCCAGGCAGGGATTCTAGAGAAATCTCACAGATTATCAGAGACAAAAGCAGTTATTCCCAAATGGATGAGTGATGCCTTTGCTGCAGTGCCTACGACCGCACTGCTCATCTAAGGCACCTGGCTGCTGCCAGCCGAGGGGCTGCACGCTCCCGGGGGAGAGCCTCCAAATACCGGGGAGGAAGAACAGACCAGCTATGAAAGGGGAAGAGTCACATTCCTGAGACCCCTGAAAGATAAAAAAGGAAAGTCATTCTATGATTTCAGTAGGTGAGAGCCTCGTGCAATTCTTTTCTTCAGCAAAAAGGACTGCAGTTACCTCTACTCAACCTAACCATCCCTAGATGCTGCAGAAGAACTGCAGATCTGGATGTATTACTCATTGGTTACCCAAGAAACAACAATACACTGATCCAGCAGCAACGAACATTACAAGCACAAAAGTATCTTGAGAAGACAGCGTCTTTCTCCACCCAGGTGGAGTTCAGTGTCTGGAGGTTATTCTGTCCTGGAACATGTGGAAGTTGAGTTTCAGCTTTGTTGCAGCACCAGCATTGGGCTGAGAGGTGCCCTGGTCCAACTGAGCCCCACCAGGCAGGGCAGTGCTACGGGAGACACACCAGCTCCAGAAGCACTCACAGACCTAGAGCCCACACTTCTTCTTGGAGGGGGATGAGATGATGGACAAGTGATCTAGGAATGTATCTGCCAGAGAAACAGGCAATAAAAACATTTAAAAAATAAAATAAAGGCAACAACAGCAATAATGCCTGTGTTAGGAATATAATGACCTGAAGCTGTGTATGTAAATCAACACATTTAGTTGGACAAGGAAGACAGTGAAGCTGGAAAGAACTGTCTAGGAAGGAAGGCAGGATAAGGGAGCACTGGGAATCTGAAAAGCTATTCGACAGAAAAAACCCCAAAGCAGCTGACAGTAAGTTTGCTCTCTCACTCTTGCTCTAAAATGGAAGCAGTGACGAAAGCTCACACCAGCAAACACTACAGTAGAGATTGCTGCTGTGGCTACAGAAGCAGCCTTGGAAGACATCAGCCTTGCCTCAGATCACAACTGATCTCACACACAGTCCCCAAGAGACACAGGAGCTGGCCCTTAAGCCCCGACCCCCAGCTCCATTATGACCACCAGGCCAGGTTCTCACCCCAGTGAGATGACACACTTAATGTGAAAAGTGTACAAATAAATACAAAAACATTAACAGAAAGGAAGGAGAGACATGGACACAGTAGAGATGTCCACCCACTCTGGTCACCAGGGCAATCTAACCACATTACGCCTAGGTCTTTCTCAGCTGTGCTGAGCTCTCCAGCCACCATTCCTTCAGCTGGTGCTGAAGACACTCTGTGCTTCTCCACAAGTGTTCAAAAGCTTTGTGGAAGAGGGTCAGGAAAATACCCCTCATGAGCACCATGCCTGCTATTTAATCTTATTCATACAAAAAGATCAAACCAAGCTTCCAGCTGCTGTTTGCCTTCAGTGTTGCAACTCAGTATAAAGGCATCACTTGGGTTTTCTTTGCTAGTGCTTCAGCTGTAGGAATTTCCATTGTATCTGGAATTAGCATGCAGGAAGCAGGGGAAAAAGGCTTTCTTCAACTGCAGACCTCTTACAGGATTTTGTTGACATACTCACTTTATGTGTGAAAGCATACAGTCCCTTCCTTTGCAAACCCCTCTCTTGCAGAGCCAATATGTGTATTTAAAATAATGTACCCCTTAAATACAGTTTTTATTGTTCAAACAAGTATTATTTTAAGCACAGTGAATTCAGGAAGAATTCCGAAGGTGAAGCAATAGGAACTGAGGAAAGAGATGGGAAGATAGTGGTGACAATGGGACAAAGACTCCCCCCCAGCAGGCCCTTATCTCCAAAACAAAGTGAGATCCTGAGCACTAGCTCTATTTATGTCCCTTCCTTCTAGCTGCACTTTTTAAGGACACTAGAAAAGTTAGGGAAGAAACATAGGTGAAAAGGCAAGGAGAAAAAACTTCAACAACTGTAGTGCACTTAAGCAACAGAAAGGAAAATTCCTCTTATTGTGGCAAAACAATCCTGTGGGAAAGCAAAGGATGGAGAAAATAAAAAAGAAATCCAAATAATTCTTGCCAGCTACCTCCAATTCACTTCAAGACAGCAAGGAGAGACAGGCCTGCAATCACTAGAAAAGGCAATTTGAGTGGTATCACATATTGGATAAAAGAGCCAAAAAACTTTTCGGGTAGAAAAGACTGCTTTTTCCAATATTCCAATAGTCCAACAGTAGTGGGGGCATGAATTGCAGAGAGTTAAGATCTGTAGTTTAAGTATAAGAATTATCCCATTCTGGAATAATCACAAGCACAATCCAAGTCCTCCAGAGTAGTGGTGTTTGAAATCCAAGTGCCCAGACACTTTTCAAGCCAAGGGAACCAAGAAATCCCCCTACAGAAATGACCATCTTGACAGAGGAGGTATGACTGACACCAAAGAAGGCTTCAAGTATCAGCACCTTGTTATCTAGAAGTCTCTCATACCTTTTCTATGTAGCCTCCCATGGGCAGCTCCACACAGCTCTGGCTCTTTCTCTCCTTCTTCTCTCTTCCTTCTGCAGTTCCAGCTCGCTCCTTCCTGTCCCTAGCACAGCCACCTAACCCCCTCTGTCCCTTGTATGGCATCTTACCCTTTCTGTCCCTCGTACGACCTCCTGTCCCTTCCTCCTCCCAGCACGGCCAGCAGATTCCAACTGAACTCTCCACCAGCTAACTCACTCTTTTATCACACCCATAGCTGGGAAGGCAAGGCTGTTCCCACTCTTTGGTAATTAACACAGCAATATATTGGGGGCAAGATTGCCTTCAGCACTCTCTCTATCTGTCCTCCCACACCATCTCAGAAAGCAGATCCAAAAACCAGTGACTACAGCACTTGGCCACTCTGGCAGCAGGTTACCTGGCGAGCTAAGTGTCGAGGCACTGCACTCTGGTTAGACAAAGCCAGCACACTTTCTGAAGAGGGCTCACATTCCAGGATGTTCTGTGCCCTGATGACAGATCTGCCATCAGGTTCTCCAGCAGCAGCTCACCAAAGGCAGCTCAGGGAGTGCCTGAGAGTGACAGCACAGCAGTGATCACAGCAACCAGGCAGTGACGAAAAGATGCTCACCAATGCAGCCAAGCGGAAACTAAACTGAAGTTTAAAACCAAAAATGTCTTGAGTGAAAATTTAATGGTGATGGGGTGGGGGGAAAAAAAACAGCTGTCCATGAAAACTGTAAACTACTAATTCAGGACACCACACAAAAACTGTAGCTGCCCTGTCTATGCCCCCTCCCTTCACATCCTGATAAAATCACCTCACTGAAATCACCAACTTCATCTCCAAAACTTTTGTCTTAGGCAGACAAATGGCACCACCTTCCATTCACACAAGCAGAAGGGCAGAGGAAACAAACAGATTTGAACATTTTTTGCAATTTAAAGTGAATTTATTTGTTGCTGTTTGTTATGTTTTGAGGTTTTTTTCTACTTGGCTTATGCTGAAGTCTTTAAAATAAAAACATCATAAAGACAGACTGACAGCAACAGGAACTAAGTCATTATGTGCAGCATTTTAGGCCAGCATTTTTATGAGAGCAACAGCTCAGTTGGATTTAACTCCCTTGTCTTGGAATTAAAATGCTATTCTACAGGAGTAGCACCGCAGAGCCAAAAATTGTATCCAGGAAAGTGTATCCTCTAAGATTTCCTCCATCCTGCTTCTAACTTCTTTTTTCCCTGAGGATCTGAGGAAACTCAAGCATTTCTCCTGGTCAGGCAGCAGCAGAGGCTTGAGTCAGAGCTGCCCAGCAGCTTTTGCTGACAGATCGCAGGCACAAGGGCTGCCTGCTCACACCCACTTATGGCAGCATCACTTCTTCTGGGCTAATGAGTAAAAAGTCATCTGTGTCATCAAGGTGAGCAGGTGTAACAAAGCACATATGAGAGCTAAGATATCAACAAAAATCCAACCAGCCAAACACGCCTCGAAAACTAACTACAATGACTCACAGGATCAGACAAAGAATGAGAAATACAATACAGGAAAAATCAGTTAGTTCAGCAACTGATCCCCTTAATTACAAACTATCACCCATTTGACACCACCCTGGGATTTGGGCTCCAGCCTTGTTGTCACCTACATTTGTTCACCCAGACAACAGCAATGCTCACAAAGCATCTGGGACCCTAAAAAAAAGGCATCTGGAAGTACACAAATGCTACATTTACCCCCTCTTTCTTGCAATGGAGGTGCTAAGACAAAATCCCTTCTACATGACCCTGAACTTACAGCTCTTGTTTTCTGGCAAATGTGCAGTCCTGTTCAGGGAAGGCTTCTGCCAGACGGGGATGGCTGTTCTCACTTGCTCTTCCAATCCTTCATTTTCAACAGCAACAATGTCATGGGTATTATCGTGAGATCAATGAAAGAAAGAAATATTCTCATTCCTCAAACTTACACACCATCAACAGCATCCATTTCTTTCGTTTTTGTATCTTTTTTTTTTTCATCAAGCAATAGCTAGAAACATTTCCTTCTCATTTCCCTGTCTACCTCACCAAGCACATCACAGATCCTAGTACTTTTTGGCATTTTTTGTTTCCTCCTTCTGCAAAGTTTTGATTTAGGGCTAGCAAGCAAAAAGCTCATAAGCGTGGTTTCCTATCCCCAACATCCTCACTTACTGCTTCCTCTAGACTTGCTTTGAGACAATCAAATGTAATTCTTAAATTAAACTCTGTCTATTAAGCGTCAGTTCTGCTGGAGCTTTACAGCACACTGTTCTATGCAAGAAAACAAAGTTTGCAATGCTGTGATGTGGGGCTGGTTCCTCATTTTCCTCTATTGCTCTTTTAAGTGTCTCTCCAAAATGCCCTGCTGACCCAACTGAAACTGAGTGATAAACAGCTGATCTACTGTCTTTTACCCAACGTCTCCTATCTAAAACCATCTCCTTAAGCATGCCATATGCTGCAAACATACTTTGAAATGTCTCCATAATAATCCAAGAAGCAGAAGTATTTGTCAAATAGCACACACACTACTGCTGGCCACTTGGAATAACCATCAGCCACAAGTAGGTACATATGCTCATTGTGATCTGCAAAAATCAGCATGGCATCTTTGCCAAGGCTTAGCAAATGCCAGAGTGGTTTCTGGTTTCAGTAACTAACATTCACTTTGGCTAATTTCTCCTTCTACATGGAGTTCCAAGCCTGACTACCAACCACAAACATGTAACAAATTGCTTCTTTCAATTTGTAGCGGTGATATTCATGCCTCTCACCCAACATCTCAACATGAAAGATTTATGGTATTAACCATGCACATCATAGTAAACAGTCATTCTCTACTGTCAATTGCATTTTTCTGCTGAAATAAGGATGAAAGTGCTGAGCTGCTTATCATTTGACCAGCCAGAACACAAACTATTATTGTGCTATTTTAACCAAAGCTGGGGCTTAGTTTCTATGGGTAACGTGCAGCCACACGGTACAGGAGCTTGACTATCCTATTTTGAAAAAACAATTTAGAAACTTAATCACAGCTAAATGCAGGGCTTGTCTATGCAAGGAGTTACTCAGAAATAGCTTTTCAAAATTAAAGATTAATTCCATACCTGTTATTCAGAGGTTTTCCTTCAACACAGCAAACTGCATTAAGCCAGTTTACACTCCTGCATCTATGCTTGCTTGAAAGACACCACAGATCTAGAAGAACCCTGACATTTGTCTTGCTAGAGTTTGCAGCTATCAAACTTCATCAAACCCATCAAACTTCAAACCCCACAATAAGCCAGCTGGTTGGATTTACAGGATTCCCAGGCAGTGGCACAGGC
Source organism: Oxylabes madagascariensis (assembly GCA_013400675.1). Taxonomy (NCBI): domain Eukaryota; kingdom Metazoa; phylum Chordata; class Aves; order Passeriformes; family Timaliidae; genus Oxylabes; species Oxylabes madagascariensis. Next base: position 133,197 of record VYZR01034091.1, read on the forward strand.
AGCAGTTGAGTCAACTCTACTTGCTCCCACTGCAACCCAAAAGGAAGCATGAACCTGGGGCAGGTGCCTCACAGTTTATTTATCAAGGGGTCAGGCGCAGTATGTCGCTGCAGGGTGACCCCAGGCACAGGGGGCTCAGCACACACCACAGGGCTCACTCAGCATGCTGCATGAGTGGCTGGAGCACAGGCCAGGCTGAGCTCCACGCTGTTACTGCTGCACTGCAATCAGTAACCAAAATTGCTAATTTAAAGCTAGCTCAAGAGTGCACTCACAAGTCACAGTCCTACTTCTGCGTAGGCGTAGTGTGTGTGCACCGTAAGTCAAGCTGTCAAACAAATATCACTGACACCAAGCCCTTTTGGTCTTCATTAGCATTTGGGAAACAAACACTAGAAATTTCTCTCTGTCTTCATACTTGTAAGAAAACTAAGAATACGGTTTAGCACATACTTCAAATGACAAAATGTGTTGGAATATTCATATATCCTTTTTGCTTCTTCAAAAGCTGTGCTCTGCTCTGGCACCCAGCCACATTTGAGTCATAGCACTTGATATCACAATTTCTCCTTTGTCCTAGGTACTGTCCCTAATCATGTATCTGCTTTTCTTCCCATCCAAAATCTTTGCTCCTTCATGGCAAACACAGCCTTTCTGTCTTTCCACTGGGTACCATCAATAGTCATTTAACCTCCTCCATTCATGACACAAGTTTTCCATAGCAAGAAATACTGCTTCTTTGATCAAGTGCAAAATAATTTAAATTGTTGCAGTGAGTCAACAGTTTCCAAAACTGATCCTTCTGCAGATCCAAGCACAGCAAAGCCATGTGTGTACCCACAACTGAAAGATTTCTTCCTCTCCCAGTGCTGTACATTAAGGCTCAAGTTCTAGAAGACCTCCAAAGGGTGTCCTAAAATAAATCCTAACCTGTGTCAAAGATGAGCTAAATTAGTAGTGAATGACAAAACATGGTTTTGTCAAGCTTGATTCAGCAGTGACTGGATCACAGCCTATTTTCAATGGCTTATGCCTCCTTATTGAGGATATATTTACCTTGGATCTATCAGCCACAGGAATTGCACTTAATACCAGCTGCACTTTACCAGAGAGAAAAGGATGGTTAAAACTTGGCTGATGTTTGATTCTCCATTCTGTCATGGGCAAATCACTTAATCTCCATCCCATTTCCCCACACACAGAGTGGAATGACCAGGCAATAGAAGCACCATAAAGGAGGAAGTTCACAGATATTAAAAGGGCAGGAGACACATAAGCCCACAAGAAATCTTACATGTACACTGTGAGAGGGATTTTCAGGGTCTATGAACTGCAGATGCCCCTACCAGTTAAACATTCTTAACATGCCAGCTGTATTCACTTGACCAGCAGGGGAATTTGGTCTCCCATCCCTCACTGGCTCTTGCTGCTCAGGTTACTTTTATGAGCCTCAACTTCTCGCTTTTCTACTATTTTGAGGAATGCTCCAAGTCAGAATAACCCATTTATTAAACTTAAGAAAAGACACTCCTTCTTCCCTCTAAATCTACAAGTGCCTTTTTCTGCCATGCAAGGCACGCAACAAGCACCAGAAGGTGAAACAGTATTTGTAAGCAAAACCCATTTTGACATGTTTCTCAAACATCTGTCTGAATCACATCTTTGTTTTTCCTTTTTATTTCATCACAAAGGCACACAAGAGATGCACAAGATTCCCATCCACATTTATTTTAAAACAATTTACGCTAATTAGTGAAGGACCATTTCCTTCCGAAACAGAAGCAGCAATAGCAAGCAGTTACTCCTGTATTAAATGTCCACCTGCAGACATCCTAAAGCTTTTCTCACAGCTTGACTTTAGCTTTCAATGTTTTGTCAGTTCTTCTTTAGGCAACATTTGCTAATTTGTCTTCACAAACTGCCGTTCTTACTGCACCTTTGTCAATTGCTATCCTCTCCCTGCCATTTCCATTTACACGAACCCAGCAAAAGTATCTGGATGCCATTTGTCCTACACTACAGCTCACAGTGGAGACAAACCACAAGCCAGCAGATCACAACTAGGAGGATTTTTAGCTATATTGGTGGTGTCTCCCCTATGCAAGCTAAAGCAAAGGGTAACAGCCATGAGTGATTTGCAGCATGAGTGAAAAAGGAGCCACAAGAAAGCAAGAGGCTGGCCAGAGCAATAAAAGCTGCTTGAGGTCTTTGCTTGCCGCCTCGATGCACCTTCTCCCTGAAGGTCTGCAGCCCAGCACAGAGCCGTGACCTGCTCGCAGAGCACTGCTGGTGATTTCACATCACCAGGCCACTCCAGCGCCACAGCTGTCCCCAGTGGGCTGTCCTGCCCTATTCACAACCACTGAAATATATAACTGTGTCCACACGTATGCGCCTTGCTAGCACAATACTGGAAACACCGAGTGCTTTACAGAAGGAGCGTCTTTCTCAGAGGAGTTCAAGCATTACTACAACCATAAAGCTCTCTGTTCATTTTGGGAATACAGTCACAAGCACACACTGGAGTAACCACATTGCTTAGACTAGAAGAACAAGTGGAAAATTAAGAGAACTAATAACTTATATTCAGCTGCCTCTCTACTTCCCTGGCTAACTTCAGGTGTCTCCTTTTGCCTGCCACGGGCCAGAGTATTTGGGCACTAAAACTAAAGCTTTAGTAGTCAGAAGCTGCCTTGGATACAACATGGCAAATACAGTGGTGCAAAGAACTCCCTGCAGGCAGCCACAATGCCTAGAAAGACACTTGCTCTAGGCTGGGGCCCCTAAGCCATGTTTCCCAAGGGCAAAAGCACCAGCATCAATCCCACAGCTCTGCTGTGGGCCACGCAGCTCTGCTGTGTCACGGAACCAAGGCTGTAGATGTGTCACAGCACTAATGACCTCAACGGAGAATTTTAAAGCCCGATAGTCAGACATCACCTTGCTGTCTCTTCTTCCTCTCCCAGAGCAAGGCCATGCATGAGTATCCCTCTTCCCTCTTATCCATTCAGATTGCTGTAATCCTACCTTTCCAAGAATCAAAACCAACTAAACAGAAGCCTAAACAAACAAAAGAAAGCCTCCAAACCACGGATATGTTAAGAAAAAAAAAAAAATAGGGAAAACCTAATGAAGGATTTAAGAAGCCTGCACTCACTTTTTCGTATAATCTTTGTTTGGAAATGGACAAGAAGGAGTGGGAGAATAGCACGTTCATAATCCAGGAGAGAGTGGAAGGAGAGGAAAACAAATCGAAAAGGGGAAATAATAAAAAAAAGAAAAAAACAAAGGGGAGAAGGAGGTTCCTTATGTAGTGGTTGGGTGCAATTTGACAGAGCTCCAGATCCTAAAACAAACACGGGACAGATGCAAAGCCACACACAGGCAGCCAGCGCCAAAACCCGGCCGCGACTGCTCCATCCCGGGCGCTCGCTCCCGCACAGCCTCCCGGAAGGCGCCGGGAAGATGGACAGCGGGGTCCCGCCCGAGGTCCGCCAAGGCGGACACGGGAAGAAGGAGCCGCCTCCGGGCGCTCCCCGTGCGGGCCGGGGCTCCAGCCCGGCCCCGGGTCCGCCGGGACGCGGCTGCTGCCGCAGCGGGAGCGCGTCCCCAGGGAGCGCCAGCCCCTCTCCCGGGAAAGGGAGCGCCGGCCCCTCTCCCCCGGGATAGGGAGCGCCGGCCCCTCTCTCCCGGCAAAGGGAGCGCCGGCCCCTCTCTCCCGGGCTAGGGAGCGCCGGCCCCTCTCTCCCGGGCTAGGGAGCGCCGGCCCCTCTCTCCCGGCAAAGGGAGCGCCGGCCCCTCTCTCCTGGCAAAGGGAGCGCCGGCCCCTCTCCCCCGGGATAGGGAGCTCCCGCCCCGCTCTCCCGGGAAAGGGGCGCTCCCCCGGCCGGGCCGCCCAACGCCTCCCTCTGCCGGGCACCGGCGGAGGCGCGGCCCCGCGCCCAGCTGTGCTCCGCAGCCACAGCTGGAGAGAAGCCCGCCCGCAGCACCGGGAAGGACGGGCAGCCTTTTCCTCGGGTGGGAGGGGAAGCAGGAGCCGCCTGCGGCGGCGCTTTCTGCCCGGGCAGAAGTCACGGCAAAGAAGCGGGAGTCTAAACCTTCGTTCCGAGAAACACCTGACACTGGGCACCACAAAGGCTCTCCGCCTCCCATCGTGTGCTGTCCCAGCTAACCTGATGGTAACAGCCCTTCTTCCGCTTGAATTTCGTTGAGACAAGATCAGCTGTAGCCCAGGATCTCCTTTTCCTGCTCCACTTCTTGAGCTCTTTCCTAGGTCTTTAATGCAGCACTTTGGAGTCTCAGCTCCATGGATTGTCACACATTTAATTTCTTCTTTTAAACAGTGGGCAAATGCTTAGCTATAAGAAACAAACTTTTGTTGTTTCTTCAATTGTCTTCTCCAAATGAGGGGCAGATGAAAGCCCCTTTTTCTTTTCAAATCCATGTACTTTGAATACTACCAGAGTAGAGATCTCACCAGTTAAACATTAGCACAGAGACATAAAACACACAAATTCTCCTTTTCCACTTCTCAACACATCACTCTCTCTGGTGGATCCTGAAGGCCTTCCCAGATCAGCATTCTGCCGTGTCGTGTCAATGCCATAGCTCTCCCCTTTCCTCCACAAGTCCAGGGGACACTGGCACATTTTACCCTATTGAATTTAAACCTGTACCCCACCAGAGGATGTTGATCAGCAGGTGTCTGGGACACAGGCATTTAGTGTGTTCACCTCGACTGCTTGAGAGAAGAAATAATCTCAAAGTTTTCTTAACAGTTTCAGCGCACCTAAGATCTGGGCTACCAGGTGTGGCCTAAAGGAACACATATTGTATCACCAGATGTGGGTACCCACAGCCTTTCCAAGAACAAACCAACATTATCCACTGTCTCTTGTCTAGAGGGCTCATCTTCCCCACAGCAAAACACAGCCCCTTCTGATGACACAACACAGCAACCCCTCTGCACAAAAAACACCAGAGTCTCACCTGATGAGAACTCCACCAATGAACTGTCTCTCCAGAGCTCCACATGCAAACCAGTTGCCTTTGGACTTACCTTATGCCACCTAAAGAAGAATTTGGGACATTTCCATGAACAGAGTAAGAAACACCCTCCACCCCAAGCTGTCTTTCACTAGTAGAAATGCATCTCTCTCTATTGCTTTTATCAGCACACTGGCACTGGGCAGAAAGCAATGTTCCCCCACCCCCCCCCACCTCTGCCCTCCTGATAACAAGCCACAGCCATGCAGGCATGGTTCTTAGCTCAATGCTAATAGACTATGCTTAATGAACCAGTGTGTATGGAGGGAGGGACTGGAAGCCTGAAACCGCACTATTCAAGCAAGCAGAATAGCAGTAACTCATCAAAACACAGGCAAAACAGTAGGGCTTCTGGTTGATGGGAAATGTCACAAGATCACTGAGTTACCAGGATGGAAATCATTTTTATCTTTACTTTAAAATAAGAACAGCAGCCTCAGCAGCGCAGCACCCCTTACTGCCACTACTGAATTACTGTCTTGAACCTCCAGGGCCATCTTCTGCTGCATCTTCCACTTACTGGAAGTCACTTACTACACCTACCTCCCCCTCTTTCAAATTCATCTGAAATCATATATATATATTTCAGAAACTCCAGTCTGAACCTGACACGGTGATAATTTTAAAAGCTGTGCTGCTCATGTCAAATTATTCAACATCTGTCTTCATGTTCCCACAAAAATTAGCATAGGATGGTGGTTTCTGATGACACCTATAGTGAAATATTTTGACTTCATCCAGCAAGTTGCAAACAACCTGTCAAGAGGATAATGTCAGTTTTCTAGTACTGCATATTAAAGTCAATTGAGGGCTTATCTGGTGTGTGAAGCTACTGACCTGACCTAAAACCAGAGGCTCTAGTGTCACAGCAGAGTGAATCTGACACATTACAACTGAAGAAAAGCAAGGCATTCTGAAGCACTGCATTGGACAGATTTAATGCCTTGACCTTAAAGAGCTGATCAAGAACTATGCAAATCTTGGACCAACCCAGTCCATTGGTGAAACTATTCCTATGGCACCCCAGTTAGAAAACTCATTCCTCAAAAGACTGTATACAGCCTAGGCCAACACAGATTTAGGAGCTGGACAACAAAGAGAAATGATTCAGCACAGAGGATGTGTGTACATCCATGTATATATGTATACACATGTATTTAGTTTGGAGGGCCACAGTGCTCAAGCATTGCATTTTCCCCAACACAATCAGCCAAGAAATGGCTCACAGGAGCTGGCTCCATCATTCCTGTAGCCAGCAGTCTCTTCAGCCATTTCTGAATACACAGAGTGCACTGAGACGACAGCAAGGTAGCTGAAGAGCTCCATGTCTTGGACCCCCATTACTGCTGGCAAAACAGCTCTAGGCAGAGGCACGTGAGAGGGATGGACTCAGATCAGCAGGCTCCAGGTGACATTAGAGTGCCTGTGCCCCAGAAACTGTCAGCAGAAGACATGGAGGCATCCAGGTTGTAAGAAGGTGTGAGGCAGCCTACATTAAAAAGAACTCTAGGGAAAGTGGTTTTACTTTAAAAAAAAAAAAAAAAACAGGTAAAAGCAGCAGGAAACAAATCATGTCATGTGTACATGAAATGAAAAAGTATGGATGTTTACGACCTAAACACTGGATATGTTTTACTATGACACTCCTTCATCACAGACACAAGAAAACAGTCTTCCACTAGTTTGTTTTTTGGGGATTTTTTCCTGTCTGTAGTGGCATCTCAGGGACAATTCAATGTGATGGTGACTCTTAAAACAAAGAGCTTTAAGAGCTTTTATTCCCCACCTCCGAGGCCAGGGCAGGACTATTTGACACTCCAAGTGCTTCACCCAGCCAGTTTCAAGTGCAGCCCACCCAGTCCCTCTGATCATGGTGCCAGGCAGCTTTCCTAAACATTTCCTTTTATTCCATTTCCATCACCTTGCTGTATGTAGCCCCTCACCACACACTGTGATGCCCATTCCTGCAATGTCTTTTCCGCAGTTGAGTTAGGAGAGGCAGGGGACAAAACATCCCACTTTCTTATTCTGCCTGAAATACTGCTGCCAATCAGTGGGGCTGTGCTAATTGCAAAACAGCCCAGAAATATTTATTATACACTGCACATGGAGCAAGCACAGCAGCAGCACTGTGCACACCAAACCAGAGCTACCCAAGTCCTGGAATCTAGAAGGCAGTGGGAGGCCAAGAGGCATACTTTTTTCCCTTGGAATGCCACCACCACGCCCCAATACTCCCCTCTCAGTCTAACTTACAGTCTTTAAGTGTTGCTAACTCCAAGCCTTGAAGGGCAAGTCTCCTGTCTCCTTACCTCTTTTTTCCTTCCTCCTCCTCAATTCTGACATTTTCCAGAGATCTATTACAGCTGGCTTCTCATCTTGACCAGCAGCATTAACACACCAGGACAGAAAAGCACATGCAGTCTGGGAAATAGGCTACCACAAAAGACTGATAAAAGTTGCCTCTTGGCAGCCTGCTGAATTGCCTTCCCCATCAGGCCAGCCTTGTCTCACTGCAACAAACAAGGCTGAAAGAATGGGATCAGCTAATGAGAAGAGGGTTTCAGACACACTTCAGTCATTACAACAAATGCCAATTTATATAACAAGCCTCTTCAGGTAGCAGGCAAAAAGCACCTTGACTCCTAATTAAATTGCACCTCGACTGCAAATGCTTGTTTCCCAGAACCCCCCTTATACACATTTTATTTATACCATTCATCTCAATAAACCTCTCCAACAACTCAGCTCTCCCAGACAGAGGTCTTTTGTGCACATCCATGTGGGTGTATTATTTAAAGCGTACATCACATGGATACTTTATCTTGTTTAATCTGATTTAATCTCAGGAGATTTGCTAAAGTAAAATATATTTATAGACCCATATTGATGCCTGCCCCAGTCTCCACTGCCAAGAGGCAAAGGCAGGAAAAGAGATCTGAGCCGTGACACTTGAGGTCCTGTAATTTTTACATTAGGTGCCACATGAGATCGACATTCACAACACAGAATGCTGAAGTACAGCTTAAAGCTACAGCAAGAGACCAATACAGAGGGAAAACCCAAGTGGAGGAGGGACTAATTTCTAATCCTGCTTTTTATTTATCCTTGCACATATAACAGTATTAATCCAGCTCTGCTTGAGCCATCAGTAACAGCAATCTCACATCCAAAGAAACACTGCTGGCTGCAGAAGGCATGAAATCAGCGCAGGATAGAGGACTGAAGGCAGAATTGGTAAGGATAATATGAAAACTATTAGTCACCGTCCAAGTTGGCAGCGTGCTGATTCCACGAGACACTGCTCTGGGCTGCACTCAGTGACAACTGCGTATTAAGGCTCCTGTTGTTCGACAGTTTGAAGAGGTAGGGGTGGGAAGAGGAAGGAAGACACTAGATTTCCCCTTTGTGTAGTTAAGTAAGAGAACAGACAGAAGTAGTGGACCGTTTTGGCTTAAAAGGATGCCTTCATCTTAGTGTATGTCTGCATCTGTGCTTTCTTTTGTACACAGCTTCTTCAATCTCTCTCTGAGAGAAAAAGACAAAAACATCAGTAAGTTATTCTGAAGATCTAATAGCAGCAACTCTGTCAAATGCAAGTTCACTGAAGTGTATGAAAAAATACAACAGGCAACCCTCTAAAGCACATTTAAGCAAACCTGCTTTTAAGCTCTGTCCCTCTTGCTACAATCCTAAGCAATGAGTCCATTCTACAGAAACTGACAGCTATTCAGCAGCAAACAGACTGATGTGAAATAATAAAAGTTCAGCTAGAAGCAGATTACCTGTTTTAAAGGATTAAATTATATGCCCTGACCAGGTTTCTGTACCACAAACTCATTCTACTCCTCATCCTTCTAGCCTTTCAAGGGTCTGGATATGCAGACTGGGAGAAAACACATATACTGAGAAGAAGAAATAAAAAAATGAAGCTAAACATCCTCTATTTTAAACGGTTATTTTGCAAAACAGACTCAAACTCAAATTAACATCCCAGTCCTCAAGGAGAAAGGAGGAATTGTTTGCATTAAAGAAATACATCATTAAAAAGTGACCTACAAAGACTTACCCATAGTCAGTGAGACTGAACTGATCTTTGCCAGAGCTCACACAAGAGACTGGCTGCGTGCTGTTAAAAAAGAGGGAGCGGGGGGGCTGGATTCTCTCACTGGGGTCTCTCTTCAGAGCTCAGAGAGCTTGGCTTGTTAGAAGCAGTGGCATGCCTTCCAGAAGGACTTAACAGCAACGCACAACTGAGTTGTAAGCCAAGATAAAGCCGGCTTGTTATGAGAGACAAGTCTTGTGGGTTGCTTTTATTTATTTTTTCCCAGTGTATTGGAAATGCAGATCTTGTAAAGCAAGAATTCAGACAGGGCTGGGAGAGGGAAAGGGGGGCTGCACGTCTGGCTAAAGTAAATCCCGGGTGTTCTTTCAGCCCGGGGCTTGTGCTCGGCGGCACGGGGTGTCATCCCCCGCCTCTGCCCTCGCACTGAGCGGCTGCGAAAGCCAAACCTCTCATGAGGAGACCACCCGAGCTCGCCATTTGCCACCCTGTCTGCAAACAAGGAGGGGAAGCAAGCTCCGTAAATACAAAAATAATAAATAATAGTAAAAAAGGAAAAAAAAATCAAGACCCTCGGCATCACCTCTGCCAGAGACCACCACCCACCATCTCCATCACCTTCAGAAGCAAATCGGCAGCAAAGTTCCACAGGGTGCAAAACCAGCCTGGCCTCGCCCCCCGGGGGACCCGGCGGGGCTGGCCGTGGGGAGCAGCGGGGAGCCGGCCCCGCCGAGCGGTGCCGAGCCGTGCCGAGCCGTGCCGGCGGCGGG